>JAVQJG010191629.1:0-10158 GCA_036024015.1 Craterocephalus amniculus | reverse complement strand
ACTATGCCAAGCTTGCTTATATAACGCAGGGAAGATCGCTGCAGGTACATTCAACACAGATGCCAGAACCCCAGGGAGGGACGAATCCTTGAATTTACGATACAGGTGAGACAGAGTCTTAAGTGAAGAGACAAGAGATTAAAAAGTGTCCCTGCTGTGTTTGTAGAGGAATCTGCAAGGGCTGGGCCAGCACAGACGCGAGGGCTGGGCCTTTTGTTTGCTAATTGTGCCTCCAGGCTCTCTTGGCATCCGTCCTCCGGAGCTGTGGTGGTTCAGAGTGCCTCGGCAGATAGGGAATTCCTATATATGCTCCGCTCATATGCTCTGTTTACTCACACACACATTTTAAAGACCAGACCCACATTTGGCCTTTGTTTGTATTCTTTTTTTTAACTTTTACACATAAAGAATCCAGTCAGCATGCTAATTACCCACACACATTGTAAATGGCAATTTTAGGTGTGTGCTGGCACTGTGTTTCTCAAGCTCTGAGGGTTGTACGTTAAATAAGGCAAACCGAGATTTGTTGTTTAAAACATCCAGAAAACATTTACTTTAGAAGTTTTTCTGGGATTAAATTGATGTCCACTGCAAATTAAAAATTCACTTGCATGCTCACTAGAGAAGAAACTGCACTCTCATTGTAGCCAATGACTTTAAAGACCTTTATAGAAAAGTTGAACAGTCATCTCAAATAAACAAAATTGAATCTCAACTGATATTAGGAGCTAAAAATAAAGAGAGCTAAACAAACAAACAAACAACAAACTGTTTATCAAATAAACACCATTTTGAAATATTCCACAAAGCCTTTGTTTAGACGTCTGATATGGACCCAACTTGGCCCACAGTTGATCTAATCTGGGCACTCTTCATGACTTATTGGACAAAATGTGATCAATATGCTTTGAGTAATTTAAAACTCATTATAAAGACCCACAAACCCACTTGAATAAAATTTTAAAATTCTTTTAAAACATGTTGGAAAAGTTGCTCAACACTTTCTAAAGGTTAAATGATGTGAAAAATGTGAAAAAAAAACTAAAGTGTGTTTCAGGAAAATCCAATCACATATTTGTTTTAGTTTATTTATTTAGTTCAAATTGGATTTTCTTCTATAAAACCAACTGGATTTCACCCTCAGATGTCACACCTACAGCCACTTGATAGAATAATCCTTTTAATGACCACAAAAAGCAGCAAATGAACTGGCGTCTCTGTCACGGCACCTTACAATGCTGCTGTTCATGGTGATGAAAATCTTTATCGGTCATTATAGATCTGCGCTGTTTGGAAAATCTAATGTAATATCTATAAACACTGTGCTGAACAATTAATGCAGTCATTTGAAGAAACAACAAAATAACAAATTGGGCAAAAAGGAGGCGCCCTTTTCCTTCCATCAGAACATGTGTCACCATGACAACACAGGTACAGGTTGTGTACACAACGTGACTCCACATGTCTTTCTGCTCCATTACCATCACTGTTTCATATTTCCAATAAAACTTATGAATGAATGCTGATAATTGTGTCTACCTCTGTTTAGCCATTGCACCAGCAGCAAAGTGTGATGCTATTTGAGGTCCACTCGCCCTCCACATCATGTGGTTTTGGACAGCCCTTAATATGGCAGAGCCTCCATGAGAACATGCAAAGAGAGGGGTAGTGTATCAGTGTGGAGGTGTAGTCTGTAAGGTTAGTGTGTACTGTAAGGGTAGTGTGTAGACGTAATGTGAAGGGTCAGTGTGTATGGGTAGTGTGAAGGGATATTGTCTGCTCCCCTTGGGCCCCTGATTGGGTGTTGAGCAAAGCCGTCTTCTCAAAGGACTTCTGCTGGATGGCAAGTGTTTCCGACATGTTTTAAGACAAACACATCAACAAACCACAGCTTCATGAGAAATCTGATATGGATGATGTAGCATGACATGGCTCAGCTTGATTCTAAACTCTTCATAATCCCACAAGGTCACAGTCTGTTTCATCCAAACTCCATCAGGACAAGTCTTTGCAAGTCTCATGATTCACACTCTCACACTTTGAGTTCATATTTTTGCCACAAAAGGTCTTCAGGAAGACTTTTAGGATACTTGATATCATTTTCTTATTAATCTTACAATCCAGGACTACCCCTTTACATACATGTTTAATATGCGACTCCAAGTGATTTTGCATCTATCGAACAAATATGAGGCAAATGTGGAAAACATGCACAATGGAAACACGGTTTTTAAACATTTTCATGTTAATTTTCTAAATCCACATTATTAAAAAATAAAATGTGACCATAAAACAACATTTGCTTTGCATGTTATGAAAATGCTTTAGATGTGCACAAATGTTACACGTTTGAATGTGCAAAGCCATCGGGTCACGTGAAAAGATTTTTCAGTAGACAAATTGAAACAGACACAAAAATGTCTTCAGTGTTAATTGATGGTTTTTTAAATTTTTACAAGAGATTTGAGCAGCAAAGACCCATGGATAAATAATAATAAAAAATTTATGAATAATGAATAATAAGCTCCATTCGCGCAAATAATTCACCCAAAGCAAGAAAGTAAACATCCAGTATGTGGGCGGTGAAACGAACACAGGACAACAGCTTCTTGATGCTGTACCCGTCTGACAGAGGATGCTTCATGCATCGTTGTTTTTGTGTTTATGTGCTTGCTAAAGGTCCCAAACAATAAAAACTGTAGCAACACATAGATAAAATCATCAGTATGTGTTAAGTAATCAGTCATATCAAGACTTTTAATCTAAAGTGTAAAGGGGAAATTTTACATATTACTGGTTTTAGCAGAAGTGTGTGTGTGTATGTGTGTGTTCGTGTGTATTCACTGTTTAGTGAAATTCATATTCAGCTTTCTAGTGAAATTTACAGAAGACAAAATGTTAATTCTACTCTGATGTCACATCATGAATGTTCGGCATACAAGTAGAATAATGGAGTATAATTTATTTCATATGATTTATTTAAAAAAAAGTAAGTATGTCAATATGTCAATAACTCGTCATGTGTCAGGAGTCATCGCTGACTGATGTCTAAATGTCAACAGTGAGATAAAGAGGACTGTTTGAATGCAAGTTGTCATTGAAGCAGAACATTTAGTGAGTGATTCATGGTTCAGACACCCTCTGGGAATGTTTCGTGTTAATCACCTTGTTGAGTAGAGCATGTTGTACAATAAGTGCTTAAATATTGAACAGCCGTATGTGTGCAAAAGCATAAAAGGTTATAGTGCCTCTAAGGTTCCTTCTGACATCATACTAAAAGGCAAATATCCTTAACTCTCTGTGAGTGCTAAATTTTATAAGACAAAATATCCATGAAGGGTTTTTTTTTTGCATTTTACTGTAAAAGCATCAGATTGCTAGAGAAAAGCAGGTTTGAATGGGATAATTATTACCTAAGCAGATGAGACAGCTGAAAATTTCACACAAAAACTAAAAACAGACTTTAAAAAAATCAACCGCAGCAATAATAAAAAATTAAATGCTACGTTTCTTTTATAGTCAAATGGTGATATGGGATTGTTTTTAATCCCTTTCATGCCTTGAGCACCATAATTTTTTTTCTTACATTTCTGACAGATCATTTTACAATGTATATCTATTACAAGGTGTGACAACACTGTGTGTAGGTGTTTCACCTGTTCCAATAGGTACATATCTCTGTAGTTTAAGTGTTTTTTCTTTCCTTTAGAAAGTGGTGCTTTGCAAAAAAACCCTGTAAATTAAAACATTACTTTAACATCAATTTTAAAAGCAATTACAGAAGTATAGATTCTTAATGCTTACTATGTCTATAGAGCTAACTAACAAAAGACATTGTAATAAAACGCAACTATAATGTGTACGAATTTATCAATACCATCTGCACGATATCATTATACTCCAGTAATTGAGCCAAAGTGCCACAAAGTGTCACTAAAACGAACAAGCCCATCCTGTGCTGCAGCGTTGAACACCCGAGGGTAAAATCTCATAGTCTGATGAATGCTTTTGTCTAAAGAACCTTGAATTACAATGAGTCACATCGACAGAAAAAAACATCTACTTTTGTCCTTCGGTTTTTTTAAAGCAGGCTGGAGGCCAACCTTATTCAAACTCAAAGGTATAATGAGGCTCATGTTGGCACTAACTCTCCCTGGTGTTTCCACTGATGGATGCTTACATTGTCAACACATATTTAGTTTGGAGCAAACGGTGGAAAATAACAGCATTAACAGCAGGGTTCAACATCTTCGGTTATAATGACAATCCTGAATGTTTTCATGGAGTCTGCTGGAAACGTTAACAGAAGAGCTAATATTTAAGCTAAATATTATAAAAAATGAACACAGCTTTGTTTGAGTGGAGCTGCAAGCTCTGCTGCAGGCAGCTGTGTCTGCGGGCTAGTGTTTGACGAGGATGAAGTCAGAGCAGACTCATGACTGTGAAAGTTGCTACAGCCGAGCTGTCTGGCGAGCAGGTGGACTTGGGCTGGATTGCTTTTGGACAGCAGTGTGTGTGGATGTGATCGGGTGTTTATATCTGTCCCAATGCTTTTTGTATATCACAGACTCTTTGTTTCTGACAATATACAGGTGTTCCTCCACGTTTGTATACATAAGACGAGGTGATTTTTATCCTGGGGGCTATATGTGCATGTATGTTTACCGAAATCAATTAAAGAATATGATGAAAAGCTGCATTGCTTCGGGCCAAGTTGCCGCAGAGCAAAGGACAGAGCCACGGCAAAACCTAACCAAGCAAGTCAGAACAAGATAAACATCATTTTAAGGAATGCAGAGACTCACAAATGAGGATATTTTTTCTGGCAGCCAGCGGTGTTTCGACCAAAGAACAAAAATTCATATTCAAATGTTATCCTCATGTATTATGCGCAATGAATAACTGAGAGTACTAATTGAGAATTTACATTTGTGGAATAAACTCCAGTCCTGCAGAGTTTCTCACTTTGATCCTGCCTTAAAAAAAAAAAAAGAAAGAATTAAGATGTGCTTCTTGGTGTCAGGACTGGACTGAAAAGCTCCGCAGTAATCCTCTGGTCCTTTCACCTCAGAGGGATTTACTGTTAAAGTGAGCTGGCTACTGCGACTTCTCAGATGAATCCGGCGCTGTCTGTCTGTGGTGTGGCAAAGCATCGTGACTGAGGTGAGCGCAGGAACACGCTCCAATTTAAACCCCTCCACCCCTGGCGTTTCATCACATTCAACCCTTTTTTTTTTCTCTCTGTCCTTCCGCCTCATTCCAGTTCCTTCTCCGTTTTTGCTTTTCTATCCTCCGATACTCTCTGACAGACAGGTGTAGGATTATTCTTATGTGCTGCAGCGAAGATGTGTGTTTGTGTTTAGTGAAGCAGTGAATGAGTGACAGAATAACTGAAGGTGTTGCTCTGTAACACACACACACGCAAGCCAACAACTCGCTGCAGAAATTGGCTGCCTCGATTTTTGTTGTAGGGGGGCAAAGAAGAAGAAGAAGAAAAAAAAACCTCCAGCGCTTGGGGATTCCTGCTAATTGCTTGCACATTCCCCTCTTCCTCTGGCTCCATTAAAGCCAGGCCACTATCTCCCTTTCAAGTCTGTTGTTCTGCACAAAGCCATCTACTGTACGCCGGTCCTGCCAGCCTGCCATTCGACAGCACATCTCGCTGCTTTTCATTTGTGGTGTCTCCTGACAGAACTTCACACACACATATGCTTTTTAGACGAAATCAGTGTGAGGCAGCATGGAAGAAAAATGCAATAAAGTCTTTTCGGTAACACACTCTCTGTTTAAACCTTATGTGGGGTCTTGGGCGTGTGTGTACCGTTCCAGTCCGGTGTTTTTGCAGGAACATAAAGGGATGCTTTAACAAAGGAATGCAGACAACTAAACTAAACTAAAGGTTTTAATCAGCTGAGTATTCAAACCTTTTTAGGCGAGGATAAAACCACCAGCGCCTTCTCTGCTCTGCTCAGATGTGGTCTCTTCGCCCAAACCACACCACCAGCATTTGAATTAAGCAACCTTGGTCACCTACTGTTCTCCAACTTATCATCATAAAGTATGCCTCACTGGCAGCCAGCTTGTTTGATCCTCCACCTGACACTGGCCGTAGAGTGGTTTCCATCGTCTTGTGACTATTGTATGTCTTGAGCCTTGAGAACACTGAAGGTAAGCTCGCTGGGCCCTGGCCACTCAGAGGTTTTTATGCCCGTGTGTCTTTACTTCATCTTATTGTATAACACTCAGCTACTCCGACAACCCATAGACATCATTATGACTGCAATAAATGTGCAGGAATATGGAAGCAATTCTTCTGCTACAGCAAATGGGCATAACGTGCAGCGCTGCAAGGACAAAAAGGGCACCGCACACAGTAAAAAGCAACAATGTGACAGGCCTCCGAGTGTAAACTCAGCTATCAACAGCTGAATGAAAACAGCAGCATGGTGCAGTTCACATCAGTCTGAGCGGGAGCAACAACATCGGCTGAAGCACTCACTTTATTACATGATGCACTTTGTTTCTGGATGCATCTTGTTTTAAATCCTGTCGATCACACAACAGATACGGCATGTCTGCACGCGCCTCAGTACAGAGATCGGCTTACGTTTTATTCCTGGAATTTAGCACGTTAGTATTTCCGCTCACGTACGAGAAAACGGAAGCTTTAGAATCAGTTTGGGAATTGATCGGCGCGACATCCTGGAGTAATTACCAAGTTGGGGAAGCGATGTACATATCTAGACAAGGGCAACGGCAGCATCGCAGAATGTCACCACTTGGGTCTGTTTTGTTTGCAGGTTTTAAATTGAATTGGTAGCAAAGGAGAACATACCCTTCAGAGTACACAGTGTTCTGAGTAATGAAACTGCGCCTGCTTGTAGGCCCTACAGGAGAAATTTTAAATAGGAACTGAAATGTATGCTTCGCCTGTGCTCAGTGCTACTTCCTGTGCCATGCTCTGTAGAGCAAGCGGTTTTCAACCGACGTGTGTGCAGGAGACTTGTGGTAAACTGCAGGCCACGACCGAACTTTGACGTTCCCACCATTACTGTATTTTTTTTTCAAACTAAAGCATTTATGTTTAGTAATGCAGCTCCATCTGTGTAATATCTGTGTGTGTTCTTACTGTATGCACTCATTATGGTCACTTTGGCTTCTGACACTCAACAGATCAGCTTCAGCTTAAAATCCACTGAGAGCTGACAATCTGTATCATATGACTGTGACTGGCTCAGTACTTGTCCTGCACAATGTTTGGGGCACCATGTTATTGATCTGTTGGAATATCAGTTGACAAGATGCTACAAGCCACTTTAAATTATAATATCTACTAAATAAATGTCATGTAATGACTCAGCGAAGAGGGGGGAATCCAGAACTGAACATCTTATCTTTGGACGTTTACTCTCATTTTAAATGCTCAAATACCCAAATCTGTTACTTAAAACAAAGGTGTTTACTAGACTGAAAACAAAGAAACTTCCAGATAATGACGCTGCTGTGAAAACTTCTTCTTTTATAATCATGGTTACATACAAATATAATTAGTATAAATGGATTCAGCATGACTTCATTTAATCCCTGGTTGTGCTCATAGGATATAGCACACTAAAAAACAGAAAAATGTGCTTTCATCCAGTAGGTTATTACATAAATTGCTTGTAAATTCCACATTAGGTAGGAATTCAGTGTGAATTAAATAATTCCTAAAATCTTGTTCATGCTTCATGTTGTTCCAAATAAAGACAAAAATATTGCGGAGATTTTATGGAACCAACTGCAAAACTAAAAATGAATACAAGTGATTGAAATTCTTAATCAGTGCCAAGTAACAGAACAGAAGAGAAACTTATCAAAAACGGAAAGTTTTTCTTAGATATTGTAATCGGAGTCTGAAAACATGTTTGCAAAAAGTTGGGAAAGTGGCAACAAACAACTACACAAGTTTGATAGTGTCATTAAAAGAAAGCATTGTGTTAAAACCATGTTGGTGGTTAGCCTAATGAACCCTGCCTGGACACCATCCTTGGCAGGCTGAGACAGTCATCTATTCTTTCATTTATTATTAAAATACATTCCATTGTTGAGGCATACAATCAGAGCTGTGGCCGTAAAGCTGTTGGTGGGTCAGGATCAGGATTAGGTCTTTGCTTTTTGCAGATGATGCCGTTCTGTTCATGGCGCTGAGATCTCTGGGGATTTGCACCCGAGTGTGAAGCAGTTACAAATCTGAGACTGTGGTCTTCAAACAGGAAAAGGTGGTCTGCCCTCGCTGGGTTGGAAGCAGGGTCCTGCCCCAAGTGGAGGAGTTCAAGGGGTGTTGCTCACAAGTGAGGGAAGGATGGTGCGGGAGATGGATAGGAGGATCGGTGCAGCGTCTGCATCGGTCTGTCATGGTGAAGAAGGAACTGAGCCAGAAGGAAAAGCTCTCAATTTACCGGTCGATCCATGTTTCTACCCTCCTAACCTGGTCTTTGAGAAGTGACCGAAAGAATGAGATTGTGAATAAAATTGAAATGAGTTTTCTCTGCAGGGTAGCCGGGATCTCCCGTAGAGATAGGATGAGAAGCTCGGTCATCCGGGAGAGGCTCAGAGTAGAGCCGCTGCTCCTCCACATCCAGAGGAGCCAGATGAGGTGGCTCAGGCATCTGGTCAGGATGCGTCCAGGGTGAGGTATTTCTGGCATGTCCCACGAGGAGACCTCTGGTTAAAGTCCGGACACACTGGACGGACTACATCTTTCGACTGGCCTGGGAGTGCCCCGGATACCCCGGGTCAGCCAGATGACGTAGCAGGGGACAGGGAGGTCTGGGCTTCTCTGCTCAGGGTGCTGCCCCTGTGACCCAATCCCGACTAAGAAGCAGAAGATGGATGGATCAATGGATTTATGGATGGATGGATGGAAGGAAATACAAAGTGATGCTAAGAAAATAGAAATATTTTCTCATTACCTGTATTTCTTTCATCATTGTGAATATTCTTTTTTCCTCTATCTTTTAGAATCATGCATTAACCTATTCTTTCCTTTGTTTTGTTTCTTTCCTTCTTTATGTTTGTATAACTTTTCATGTATTTTGCTTTTTTAAGCATAACTATAAAATTACAATACAAATGTAATAATAAAAATGATCATAACTTACAACAAGTCTGTTAAATAAATAAGAAAAGAAAAAAAAGTTGTCTCTGAAAGGTGACAAAGGGAACAAAAGTGGTTCACTACTATAAAAGACTACATCATCTAATTTATATCGTCAGTTAAAGGAAACATTTCTGAAGGTCAAATTGCAAAGTGTTTTTCGGCAACACTGCCTTCTTTAAATAAGGCGATGGCAACATTGTGATGGTCACTTCATCACCTACATCTTTCAAAGATTCTGGGAATCAAGAAATCTTTAAATCCAGGCGACCAGTCTCAAAGGTGACACCGAATGGCAGTGACCTTCAGGCCTCTCATTAAAAGCAAACGATTGTGAGGGAAATCTTTGCAGGGACTTCTGCACAATGCTATCCCTAAACACTGGTTGCAACAGATCTGAAAGGAGCATGTGAAAACTTCACCATGTGAAAATAATTAACATGACACCAACATCTTCACCATGACGTTTCTGGCCTCAAGCTCATTTAAGATGAAGTGTGGCAAAGTGCGAAACTGTTCTGTGGTCTGGTCAGCAGAACTTTTTAAAACTTCTGGGAGTTCATAGACACCACATCCAGGAATGGGACTAAATGGCTCGTTATCATGGGTGCATTAGTACCCTCAATGTGGGAAAGGCTGCACATTTGAACACACCATTAATCCGAAACATCCAAGTCATGAACATGAGTCTTTTGTCTGGGAAATTCTGGGCATTTCATACATCTTGCAACAGCATAGTGACCTGCCGAACAATCTAAACAATTTAAGCTTTTCAGTATGCAAACTAAACTGTTTGTCCATGAGTCGAAGGTAAGCATTATTAAGATTTGTGTATGGAGTAACTGTGTGTAATAATTTGAACCTTAGAGATCAGAACAAAAGTGTCACATCTGTTAAAGATATGAATCGAGACTAAAATCCATTGATGATGCAAAAGAGAAAAGTTGTTTCTGAAAGTCAAGGAGGTAGCATCAAAAGCTGAGATTAAAAGAAATATATATATATATATATATATATAT
>JAVQJG010191623.1:0-35869 GCA_036024015.1 Craterocephalus amniculus | reverse complement strand
GGCGACCTGTCCAGGGTGTACCCCGCCTCTCGCCCCTTGACAGCTGGGATAGGCTCCAGCACACCCGCGACCCACTTGGATTAAGCGGTTCAGAAAATGGATGGATGGATGGATAGTTTTTATGAATCAATGCATAAAACTTGCCACAAAACAATGGAAATAATTTTTAATAATCAAACATTTGTTGTGCTTAGAAATAAGCCCTTTACAATAGATACCACAATGTGGAGTCGTTTCAGTGTTGTTTCCTTGCCTCAGGAAGTCACAGAGTAAACACTGATCACAGGCCGTGTAGGAAGCTGCATGGCTAAATTTGTGCATATTTCATTTTAAACGACGGCACAGGACAACCTCTGATTCACACAACATTTTCTCTCCACTTTCCTTCTCAGACCAAAAGTAAAAACAATTAAGCGGTCGGCCTTGCTGAATGACCATACTGCATCATTAGCCATTTACTTCTCGCAATTGACCCCTAAATGAAACAAATGCCTTTTCCTGACACAAACTATGGGAAGCAAAACAAACAAAAACAGACACTTAAACCCATCATTATCAGGCCTCTAATGCAAACCAGATGGAGAGAGGTGGGGGCATACCAGATTCTTGAGGTAATAACAAAGCTCCAACTAATCTTTCACCCCCTGATTTTCTTTGGATCTCTTTATTTAAATGTTTTTGGTCCAAGCAGGTACGCACTGTTAGAGTGTAGCGATGCCAGCAGTGTTGATTTGAAGAACAACAGCAACAAAAAAACAAGAAAAACACATGGGCGACTCTTCAGAGCTCAGCTTTCTTTTTGCTATGATCAATGACATTCCTCCCTGTTTTCTCTCTCCCCTTGCATTCCACTTTATCCACTTGGGCTATGAGTACCTGGCTTATATCTTCCACATGCAGCTTGTGGATGGTTCTTGCCCGGAACAGGAGCAGGCAGATATCTTCTCCCATCCAGGGCCATTAGTCTCCCTAGACACGACTTATGAAGTCAATTTTACGCTGTCCAGTTTGATTTCGGCTCTCATATCCAGATGTTTGCGGCCCATCTAGCAATCTTGCAGAGATCCCCACCTTGCAGGGAGAGCACGTTCGCTCCCCTGGACTGCCCACCGCAGCAGGCCCTTTAGATAGTGATCTTAGCCGCCATTCATTATAATATGTCAGAATGTTGCCCCTTTAGTTAGATTGATACACTTTAGATCACAGGGAGAGGGGGCTGTGGCTAATCTTTAGCAGGCAGAAGTTACAACAGTGTATTTATCGGAACGCTTCGCCCGCTGACCAGACCTTTCAGTGTGAATGTAATTCATCAGAGGCGCCTAAAGCAACATAGTCTCTGCAAACAGGCATTTCAGCTCTGGGGTCTCTCTCCTCCTCGCTGACTGTCACACAGGTAACTCAGTGCCCTGTTGTACTAACTCCAAACCAAATAATGGGACTCGCAGAGATTTACTAGGGGCTCTCGTGCCGTAATGTTTTATGGCCGATGATTGAGTCCCAGGAGTCCAGGGCCAGGTTCAACAGACCTCCAGCCTCACACTTGGACCTCCGTCATCAGATCAACTGATAGCATCTCTGTGTGTGTGTTTGTGTTGGCCACGGTTTCCTAGATAGCACTGACATTGTGACTTGCTGCATTTTAATGCTATTTTTTGTTCTTTATTTGTTTTGTTTTTTTGCTTTACATTTCTTAGATAAGTACAGCAATGAAATTACTACTCAGCATTTAATTTTTTTTTTTAATACTTAGGTTATTTTGCATTGTGGTTTTCACAAAATACATAAAAAATAATTTCTTGGTCTTTGTTAATATCCAGCTGCAGGACTCTGTGACGCTGGTCAACCCTGGAGTTTCTCAGCTGTGCGTCAGGGAGGACGGGAAGCTGCTGGCATCGGGAGGCTGGGACCACCGAGTGCGCATATTTGGCTGGAAGAAGCTGCGGCCGCTGGCAGTGCTTCAGTATCACACGGACATGGTGCTCAGCGTGGCTTTCTCTGACCACGAGGACCCCAGACAAAGACTGCTGGCCGCCGGATCCAAGGACCAGCGGATCAGCCTGTGGTCCATATACAGTGAAGTAGCCAGCACTGGCTGAGTCTCGGAGCTCCGGGAGGGCACGCTGACTGAACGAGGCTTTCGCTGCCACCTGCGCTGATGAAATGTGGCCACAGCCCCAGTTTTTGCTCTGAAGTCAGAGCTAAATTATTCAAGATGTAATACTTAGATAGAGTTAAAGAATACCAAGTGTATGTTTAAATCGAGCCAAAAATTGCTTCTTTTATTTTTTCCATCATCAGTTAAGTAGTTATATTTTTTTATGTTTGATCTCAGATTTTGATAGTAAACACATTAATACAGAAATGAATACTCTTTTGTTTATTTGTCTTTTGCAGACTGTTGTAGAGAATAAATGAGGAGACACTGATAATTAAGGGAAATGTTGACCACAAAGCTGGATGCAGACTTTATCCCAGATTGTAACAGTATAAATGTTGGATTTGACCGTTGCTTTTCAGTACAAACCCTTAGAACCTTCCCATAAGACGAGCTAAAATGCTTTCAGGTAGGTAATAGAGCAGAAGCTGACTCCTTCAGCCCACTGTTTGCTAAAGCCTAAGACGATGCTCTGCAGCTATGTGATTATGTTGACTTGTCTGATGGGAGATTTGCTCCAGCGGACTTGAATTTGGGGTATAGGACGCACCTGAGCAGCTATGTAATCCCCTGTTGTTATTCTAGCAGCTTTTGGCTTAACGCGCAGGCCCTCCTGCCTGACCTGAGCTGTATTTGTCAAACAAGGTTAATCACAGCGAGGACATGGACAACAGAAAGGTGTTGATTTAGTGGATGTGCTGATCAGTAGTTTCTCTCTCCAGTCAGAATTTTCTGCTTATGAGCCGACTTACTTTTCTTGATAAATGTACTTTCTTTGCAAGGCAGAAACAGCAGAAAAACTATCAAATGACATCACACCAACATGCTGACCAGTGTTCAAATAAAATAAGATGTGGTTTAAATTTCCCATCCGCCTTTGTAATGACTAATGCAGATGGCTTCTCAGGAAAATAGTATTTGTCAGGAAGGCCCAGAGATGATAATAATGAGGTGTTTTTCTCTTCATTGTCCCTATTAATATCTGTGACTCAGTGAGCAGCAGTGTTATAGTACTGTGTCCAGAAGCCGGGGGCCAATGCTTCAAACGCTCAGCGTTCTGCTTCATAACGGCTCTGTCTCCTGGGATGATCCATAGTTGAGAAGTTCATCATGCTGCACAGGAAAGGCCTGAGAAATCAAAGAGCCAGATGAGCATAATGGGCAGGAATCATTAGGTAGCAGAGGAAAAACGAGGTCATTTGCCAGACAGGTTGCTTTGCTCTGATTCTTCTGTCATGGAGAGAAAAAAAAAGCTATACTGAAGCTTTAATTTTTTAATCTAAGTATGTGTTCCCATTATATTCTGCAAGTCTGAAGAACTAGATTTTTTTCAAAATGTGCTCAAAAAAATATTTTTTTCTTTATAAGTTTAAGTAAGTTGTTAAGCACGTTCCCTGCAGAAGTCCACCCATACCTTTTGTCGCTGACCCCTCTGGTGACATCTTGCTCTCATAATAGCTTCCTAACTCTCCTGTTTGCCTTTGAACAAACACTTGAGGTGGTGTGGGCCAGCTTCCGTCTGTTCTCTGATAAATCAAATACTGGGTCCATTGGTGCAGATGTCTTCTGAATGGAGGACACAGCAGCTCATCATGCTCAGAAAAGCCTGCTGGGGTGGCAGTGGGCGTCGTAAATCACCTCATAATGGATCATTTAGGAAGTCAATAAATGGACAGGGGGGCGATCTGCACAATAGGCCTTGTGCTTCACTTATCACTTAACGTGTGTCTTCCCTGGCCTTTAAGGTTAGAGGTCAGCTTGGCTCCGGGATGGGACATAATCCGGTAGGTTGTGTTGTCGATGCTGTTTTTCCTATAGACGTCAGTTATTTTCATGGATTATATCACTGGCTGAGACTTCGCACCAAGTTTTAATTATTTAGAAACCCAAAATGAGTGTGGGGAGCACAGCTTTAAGGAAGTATCAGTATAAGCCAAGACCAATGTTTCACTTGCATGGTTAAATTGCTTTTAATTGTTTCACATGTATGTTAACACAAGCATGTTGAGGCTTTTGTTTTGTGACGTATTACGATGTTCCACATAAAATGTCTATCAGCACCCTCATGTTGAACCATGTTTTGTAAAAAAAACTGTAAGCGGGGATGGGGGGTATGTGAAACACATGTTCAGTAATCAGGACTCCTCTATTGTTTAGGGGAGAAGTCCAGCTGGTTTACCTGGTTTGTTTTTAATAACAGTCCGCCGATACTGCAGGAGGCTCAGCAGCAGATATTTACGCCGGGCTACAGCGAATGCATCATGGCCTTGATGGGCCTGTCACAACAGATGATCCAAATGAGTGTCAAGTGATCTTACATGCTGCATTACCATCCATTCTCTACCTCCTCATCCTTCAGGGACAAAGTATTTTCTGCAGCAGCAGGCATCTGGGCCAACAAACATTCATGCATTAATCATATGTGCAGTTAATTAGAGATAAAAATGGCAAAGTGATTCAGGTGCATGTCAACAAAAATATACTTTTGTCGCATTTGTGTATATAATTTCCAAAGGAAGGACCACTGATTATACTTAGCGGCTACAGATGTGCAGTTCATTTTAATTTCTCCAGTAGGCGCAATTTCTCAGATTTTCCTCTGAGGGCAGTGTCAGCTACTTGGACTGATTCACTCAGTACTTCACCACTGACACCAGTTTTTTGTGTGTGAGAGTATTCAGGATATGAACGACATTCTCATTAGTCTAGTAAAAAATAAACTGCTATAAATAGTGTTTGTCTGAAGAAAACAGCATGCTTGTTACATGCAAAGTATTACAAATAAGACAATATACATTTAAATTCTACTCTAAAGTTATGAATAGAAGTATTTATACCTGTAATTTGTATTATATGATTGCTTTATTTTTCATTTTCTAAAATCTAATCATAATTTACATATGTTGCAACATTCTTGGGAAAATATTGCATTAATTAAGAATAAATGAACTAAGTATAAATGTGTTTCATTACAATAATGATTTGCTAATAAATGGCAGTTCAGTTTTAACTGAACTAAAATGCTGCTTGCAGTAACAATCCATTAACAGAAGTCGTGCATAATTTTCGTGTCTCTTGCTCTTTTTCCTTCAAGTTTAGAGCTCAACTTTCAATGTTTTATTTTACTGTTGCTTTGTTGCACAAGTTGCTTCACGTATCTGATTATTTTGGAACCTTATTTTTCTCCTTGCACCCTGATTGCCTCAGATCTGAATACAATTTAAACACGTCGTTGTTTTACTTTTACAAAACAGAAATATGCAGTGATTATTATGAGATCCACGGGCCCTAAAATGAGTTATAAGGAATATTACTGGGGTGAAACCAACGATATATTTTCGAAATTTTCTGGAAAAAGAACTGTAAGAAGTTCCCGAGACCAGTCTTCCCTGACATGAGGTCACCGTTATGCTTATTTAGAGCGGTTTCACTAAATACCACGTGCACCAGCAGTCTCACTGATTTGTCTCCTGTTTTGTGAAACCTGTAATTAGTCCGAATGTGGCCTCCTGACCCTGCTATACCACCCTCACCCTGCCATTTTACCCTCTACTATCCCCCACAACGACCCAGCAGTGAAGAGACAAACCCTCCAACATCTCGTGGGGTCTCGCGGTTTCTACAGCCGACGATCATCATCTCCTGCGGGCGTTGGGTTTCGCCGGTCGGCTTCACGCCTCCAGAGCGCCGCTTCCTGACTACAGATCCAGCAGCGGAATATATTAAGCTGATAAGTACGTGGATGTTTACAGTGTTAGCAGCCTATTGCTTATTTTAAGTTTGAAAAATAAATAAATAAATAAAGTAATCGTTGAAACTGAATTTTAAAGATGGCTCATCTTAAAAATTCAGGCTTTGAAGATGGTCTTTCAGCCTAGGTTACTTTTTAAATTGATAGCCTAATTAATTTAAAAACCAAATGGAAAAAATATTTTCAGCAGTTTTGGATAAAATAGTATCTAGAATTTTTATGTTAAATTAAAACTGATTTTTCAAATAGGGCTACCTGTATCGTACTGTAGGCAAGCCTACTACAGCTTATTTTTGAAAAGGCACTGTACTGGCTGCAATATCTCAAAAGTTGGTAAATTTTTAGAAGGCTAATTACCCAAACAAACAAAAATTATACAAACAATTAGCCGGCGTTTGAATGAGTGGAAACATTATTTAACCCCTGACACTTTTACAAGCCATTTAGCTGTCAGAGGTCAGGCGCCTCAGGCATTCTTTTCCCGGCTTGAGTCGGGAAAAGCCGTTTCAAAGAAAAGAAAAATACATTATTGAAATGAATCATTAGGTTATGTTTCCCTTTGAATGTTGACACCCACAAATCCCAAAGCAGAATTTTTCTCCCGATGAGATTAACCTTGACAACAAAGCATTCCTCACAGGACTTCAAATAAGAGAAGGCTGGAAATGGCTGAACAGACATTAGAAGGGGGGTCACATTCTCAAAATATCACCCACCTGTCCCATCAAAGATGAGCAATGATATCCTTTCGGAGGAAATGGCTGTCCCTTTTGCTTGTTGCATCTCTTAAAATGTTTGTGTTTCATTCAGGAAAATTATTTTACATCAGTAGGCTACTAATTATGGTGCCAAATAATTTGCAATTGCTCAAATGTACAACATATTATATTTCATTTCTGTGAAGCTGTTGGGATCAGTATACTCTTAAACACTTTTTCATAATATCAAGTCTTTTCATTGCAGTGAATCCTCTTAAAATATCCTCCTGGTTTTATTCCCAAATGAACCTTAAACTTCCGTCTTCAGTTAACCCAAATGTCCTCTTATGCTTTACAGTTTCACCGATGTGCCGTCACAGCTAAGAGACAAGTATGTTTGTGCTTTTGTTCTTATCACCAGGTGCAGATTTCAGCATTTGAATCATCCCATCATGTAATGTGTAGACGGCTGCCAAGTTCTGTCCGCCAGTGAGTGCAGGAGCAGCAGACGCCACAGACTACGTCATTACAGCAAATTCCAAACAATACTAAAAGCGAGGTACGGTTTTCAAACCCCCACTCCCAGGCTTTGAATGTAACATTTGCACAGAGACCTTTCATTTATGTATTACAAGAATTTAATGTTTATTTTACTGATACAGAAGAGTCATTCTGCTTCATTTATTTACTTAGAATTGCTGCAAGTCAGTGCCATGGTACAAGCTTCTCAGAGCGGCTCAAGATGTTCAGAATCTTTCAAAATCTTTTTTTTTCCTCAAGCAAAAACATTTCAATGTGTTTCGACATCGTCTCTGATGAGCTCAACATGCAAACATCTCGTCTACCTAGAAAGTTGATGGGACTATATAACATATGGCTTTTTTGAAAGCAATAAAAACAAAGCAAATCAAAAAGTGCATCCAAAAAAAAAAAGAGAAAAAAAAATCAATTCCAGTCTGTGTTGGAAAGTCATGTCCGTGTTAAGGAGAGGTTCCTCCTGCTTAATGGCTCAATGTCTGCACTACTTAGGTAGGAGGCAGCCTCCCTGCCATTTGAGTTCAAAGGTCAGAGCAGACCTCTTTGAGGGCTGACAACAGGGTGCCCATGCTTAACGCAAAGGCGCATTTCCTTTAAATAAATACGGCGGGGTTTATCCAGTAGAAGAGTTTCAGCCTGTGACTGTTCTCCGCAGGTTGCATAAGCCATCAATAGAAAGAACTGTGTTGCCGTTCCGCCCGTTATGGTGTCCACAGCGCAGCGCACCACTTGCCTCAGCATACAGCAGCCATTATCTGGGCCCGTAGTCATAGTTAGAGGGGCCACTGGTGGTTGAGTACATGTTAGTTGTAGCAGGATTCATGTGGTGATGGTATGTGTGTCCTCTGATACTGGGTATAGGGTACGGCGACGGCCTGGTCTTGGCTCCTAAGTAGTGTTCGTAAGTGTTGGGGTACTTGTAGGGGTGGTGATGCAGCGTGTCCGGAGGTAAAGGGTGGGGATCTGGTCGGAGGTCATGGGGAGGGCTGGGTCGACCACTTGTTAGCGGGACGGCGTGAAGGCCACCTGGGACCGGCAGGGCAGGGCTGAGGACACGGGACATGAGCTGGTGGGCTGGATCTGCATGAATTGGTGTGCCACTGGGGTCCCGCTCATATTCCCGTCTGCTGTCTTCTGCGTAGGAAAGTGAAAGAATGGAATTAAACTCTGTATTTAGGATTTAAATGCATAATTTCTGCATTTAAACTCAGGATAATTTCAGAAAGATGTTTTTTTCCACTACTGGGTTACCACTTTGTAATGCTCGAAGCCATCAACAGATACTAACACTGACAAATATGTTTAAAATAAAAATATGTTTTATGTCTGGAAAGTTTAATTATAATTTCAGAATTTCATATGTAGAGTATTTTACATTTTATTCTCAACTTTAAAGAAAAACAAATCTAAACATACATTGTTTAATATTAGAGCAAAAACATCCTTCTGAATTCAATAAATATTCAATAAGTCAAATCATTTACATTAAATTAATTAAAACATCAGTCAACATCATGTCAAGAATTTTTGATTCCAGTTTTTACGACTTGCTGAGTTATATTCCAGCATAAGAACCTCTTTTATGTTCACAGTGGATGACAGTGAATGGCTGATATTTGATGTTTAATTAAACGCTAGAATTGGCCTGACACTGCAAATATGCCACAGCTTTTATCTAAAGATAAAAAACCCTGAAGACAATGAAAGAATTTAAAATATGTCAGTAGCTGAAAGGAAAACAACTTAGCAAGACTTGCTAATATTAGGTTAGCAAGCATAATGAAACAAAGAGCGAGCTGCAGACCTTTCTCTGTGCCGTTTGGCTGAGGGGGAGATGACATTGGGTTTCTTGTTCTGGCAAAGGCACTCATTATTGGCAGAGAGCCTGGTCTGTGATTCCTGGGCCTGGAGCAGGGAGAACGGATACAGTTACATACTCGCTCAATGAATGTCAAGGACACATTTTTTTTTATATCAGAATGATGACTGTGCATTTTAAAATTTTTCCGCAGTGTGTGTAATGCGTGTTTACACATTGAAAGATTCACATTCAAGATTATGTAAAATACGAAGCTCAAATTTCATGATAGCCATCGAATCGTTCTCTAAAATGATCAGGAGTTCTAATTGATATTGATGTAATGCTTTTGATAAAAAGCAATTTCTGAGCAGAATGAACAGGTTCATGAAGTAATATGTGTGTTTGCTCATTCTGTCTGAGTTCACTGCAAGGGTAGGGTTTGCTTCACTTTCATGATTATGGGCATTGTAATTTGTCAGTGAAATGCAAACACAACTGAGTGATTTTCAAACAATATAAAATGATTTCTAATATTCATTGTGTTATTTTATGCGGTAAACTCCGCCCATCTGGCACCTGCGTGACATAATGCAAACAAGTAAAAACTATTTTCCATAAACCTTCTGACCTGGTTGGCTCTGCTTTCTGTTGTTTTTTACAGCATGTAAAAACTTGCCAATAAGACTGTAATATTTGGGTATAAATACTCACCAGTCCTCTGGGTCACAATCCCTGAAGCCCTTTGCAAAGGGATTACTGGCTATCTTCAGCTGCGTGATCTAAAAACCCCAAACAAAAAACAAAAAAAGTGAGTAACATCACTAAACCCCAGTGCTAAAGACAAAATTTTATTTATTTTGTCATTGCGTTTGATTATGTAAAGGGATGTCAACAATATATTACTCTTTTTTTAAACCAATTAAATTAAATTAAATTAAATTAAATTAAATTAAATTAAATTAAATTAAATTAAATTAAATTAAATTAAATTAAAGACATTTTGGGCATTTTTAAAACACCAGTGGTGTTTTGTCTTATTATTATTATTATTGCCCAGTTATATTGGCTAAAACTTTACACTGCATTCTGCCGTTTAAGTTTAATGGTAAAACTGATGACATTCAATATCAGATCAAGCGGTTATTTCCCTCCCCAGCCTGATCGGCTCACGGCTCCCTCACCCCCCACCTCCCCCACACACGCTGCGGCTGGTTGAACAATGCTGAAAGAAAAGAGCTTCTTTTAACGTTTCATTCTTTTAGATTCGCTCTAAATAACCAATGAAAGCACTGATGTGTGAATCTAAACAGGCGCGGAGGCTGATGGAAAACAGAACTGGGGCAACGCAGGGAAAGGGGGAAGCACAGTTGTGCTGACAGACCCGAAGATTTATCAAGGCTTACGTGCAATTTTTTTGCAATTTTGTTTTTACTAAAACAATCCATACATTATTGCATTTGAATGATCCTGATAAAAAATGGGAAAAATAGCGAAAAAATCGACCCCTAAATGTAAAATATTTCAAACTTTATAATTAAATAATAAGTAGATAAAAAAAATAATTGTTGCATCCTGGATCAGCACATCCAGGATGCTACTTACCCGATGGTTCTGGTACGCTGTGACCGCTGTAAAGCGAGTTTCTTCAAAAACAAAAGTTTTGTAGTTTTCCTCCGCGTACTTCTCACTGTCTTTGCGAGGGTCCACATAAACCACATGAAACCTGGGCTGATAGCGGTGCATGGAGTTCAAAATGATCTGGAAAAAGAAAGATACAAATCTTACTGTTTGCGATCAGCTGTTTGCATAACGGATTACTGATACATTCAACTGAATGAAATGTTTTCAAGGAATGCGGAAAATTTGGAGACGTTAACCATCAACTATCAACTTTCAAGATTGTGCTCAACAACTTTAATGAATATAAACAGAAATGAACTCTTTTGAAAAATAATTTATTTAATAACTGTAATATTTTGTGCAATTGCCCAAAATACCAGCTGGTATTTTGCCTAATTTTAAAAGCAAAAGCACAGAAAAAAAAAACATCCAGCCTGTAAGACTACACATCTCCATTAACTACACACTTTTAATATTTACTCAGATATTCTATAAGAATATCTTATAGAATGTCCTCCTCTTATTTGACAAAATGTAGGCTACAGACAAGGAAAGACTCAGCCTGTGTGGAAAATCAAGCGGGAGGGGCTGAAATCATTTCCAGCGGTGAAATATTCCGCTCAATTCTGGAGAGCATGCAGCCGCGTGTACTGCTTTTTTTGTACATAGAAAATTGCCGTCGGCAATTTGTAAATATGAGTAAAAATAGCAAGGATGTTTGTCACTGTAAAAACATTTATATCGGCCAATAAAAAGTAAATTCAAGTGCTCAACAATGTTGCAAGATTTAGTTCGTAGTTTGAACACTTAAAGCGGGCGAAATCTGGCCCTGACTACACTTCATAAGTAATTATAAGCTTAGCTCGTATTTGCTGTTTGCAGACCGAGTTTTATTTACTGACGCTCCATCCGTTTAAATAGATGCAAAACTAATGGCTCACACATGTTTCTCTCGGGTCTGTTTCACGTGCGTTTATTTTAAGCGTACTCACATGTCCGTTGTCATCCAGCAGGTTGTTGGTTAATTTAAGTTTATCAAAGGAGACGATCTGCTTCATCCACTGTGCGCCCTTGGCTGGAGAGTCTGGATGGTAATGGACCCTCCCCGGTGTAGCAGGATCAGCTTTACCCGCCACCAGCCACGACGAACTGTGAAAAGCATATCTAATGGGGCAATAAGAATGAATAAGACAAATGGAAAAATAGAGGTTGCATGTATGAAAAAATATGTGCATGAAAAAAAGTATTTATAGTGACTTTTTTCATATTTATCCACGTCAGTTTTTTCTTAAACTGCCTATGTGTTTTAATTTGTACGCTTCTTAAACGAATTAATGCACCCATGAAGCAAATCAACGTATTTTTCGTATAGTTTTTTTCTCTCAGTTATTATCTTTATTTTATTTTCAAGTGTGTCTGTTTGACTGGGGACAGGTTACCTGTATCGTTTGTCATCTACTGGCAGGAAGTCCATCAAGAGCATGTAGTCTGCCATGGGATCCATCCCAAATATTTTCACTTGGAAAGTTGGAAACATTCTCCTGACAGAGAAAAAGAGAAACACAGAATTGCTGTTAAATTTAGCCTCAGATGCAAAGTGCATTTAGTTCACAAATGGTTGATACACTCATTCGTCGGTGTGTGTGTGTGTTTGTGTGGGTGTGTGTGTGTATGTGTGTGTGTTTGGGGAGAGACCGATTGTTTTAGCTCAAGTGCTGTAAAAAGTGTTTAGCTGGATGGCGTGCAGGTTCGGGCCTTCCATTTTGCCCGAGTTGGACGCTACAACAAGACAAAAAACTAATAATAATAAAAAAAGGTGTGAGTCCATGCAAGGTGGATCTGATACTGAGCTTTGGGTTTGTTGTCTTTTAGCTTCTTCTTTTAACACCTGCAAGGACATTTTCACTTCTTATCTTATCCTTTTTTAAATTATCGATTCTATGTGCGCACATGCGCAGTAATGTTATTTCTGATCTGAATTGGATTTTTTTTTCTTTCTTTTGAATTGGAAAAAAATGAGAGATTAACTTAATGTGCAAGGAAAAATAAAAGGTAAAACAACAGTAAGGGAATATTTGGAGGCAATGTTCTCTACATGCTCACACACATTTTCTTTGTTCATTAACAGATAAGTCTCTATTTTGGCTGCAGAAATTAGACTGAATCAGGTGTGGGCCCCTGCACTCAACTTGTTTCTCCGTCTAAACTACGCAGGTTAGTTAGCAGGTCCCCCAATAACACGGGTTGAAAGTTGAGTAATCCGTCGAGTCAGTGAAAGGGATCCCAAAATCAACGCTCAATTAACGTCAGTGTTGTGGCTAGGTGAGGCTGAAGGAGCTTTTAAAGTGCTCTGCTGCAGATCTCCTTTCTCCTGTCAAACCGTTGGAAATTTAACCCTCACTTTCAGGCTTAAGACAGTCATCTCGCCCCTCTTTATTTTATTAAAATGCAAAGTCCAATATGTTGTTGTTTCCCTTTTTTGTTTTAGCTTTTAAAAAATCCCGCCGAATTCAGAAGGTGAAAATGTATGGGCTTCATAAAGGTCATAGGTCAGTAGGCTACAGTAGGAAATTTGTCATTGAAGAATCAGTTTTGCAGTGTCTTTTTTTAGGCCTATATAAAAAAGGAGATTTGGTATTATATGATTTAATTTTAGTTTAGCTTATTAATGACGCTAATGTAAAAAAAATGCTATAACTTAATTATACGCTTCCTTTATTAATAAAAAAAAAGGAGAGAGACTTGAAAAAAAAAACAAAAAAACGATGAGGCAATCCAGAACTCGACCTGTTTCTGTTTCCACAAACGCACCGAAACTAAAAGCAGCAATGTTTTGTGTGACAGCGACGCGTAAAATTGAAGCAGACGGTGAAGGAAATCAGCTGAGAGTTAAACTTATTAGTACAACGGCCTAAAACACAGGAGGGTCCGATTAGTACGCTGTTCACTGCTGGGCACACACAAATCCACGTCCACATACAGCGTTTCACCAGTAATGTTCAATATTTCAGACAAAACCCAAACAAATAAATCAAAGTCTGTCTAATAAAGCCAAATGATGTGTCAGCTGTCATCAGGCTATATTAAAACAAACATCACGGGGTTTAATGTGAACTAGGCCACCAGAATATTTGTATCAACTTTTTTTTGTTTTATTAGCCATTATTTGAGAAAGGAAATCTATGCAGCTACAGTTAAATGGTAGGAAACTTTAATAAAAAGGCACTTTCCTTTACTTTGATATCCTAAAGCGATGCAGTAGGCTATTTTTTGTAAAACTTGTATTTTATAATAATATAAAATAAATATCGATATATTTTGCATCTAATCGTCCTCATTGGCGCAAGTGATCTAGACTTGTAGCCTACTGAATCTTGTTTTATTCGGTTCTGTCTTTTCGGAAAAATAGAATAAACCATTTATTAAAATAAAGATTTAGGAGAGATGGGACACCTCCTGCGTAATGTGCACTCACCTCCCAGCCTTGGTAACGATCATCTCCGTGCCTAGTTGGTTAAATTCATCCCATAGTGCTTTCATCTCCAATTGGACGTTAATGTTGGCCACTTTGGGGTTTTTCTTCACAATAGTTTTGCTGTTAGGCGTGGAGTTAGAGGACGACGAGGAGCAGTTAGGAGTTCCGTTGTCGTTCGGCTGGGCCTGGCCGGGATTGGATCCCGGATAGTTGTAGTTGTGCTGGGCAGCCGGGCAGGGCTCGAAGTGGGACTCATGTTGACTGTAGGGGTCCCCGGGGGACGGAGAGAGATGGTAGCCCCCCGGCGTGTTGAGGCTGCTCAGGCTGCTCGTCGTGAAGGCTGCAACATCGCAAAAATGGGACAGCTGCGTCAGCCACGGGCTGGATATGGCTGAAATCATCCCAGAAAACTGGATTTTACTAGATATGCCTTGCTTTATAAGTCGATTAAAACACAGCAGTCAAAACAGAAGCAGGAATCAAAGATCTCCAGATGAAGATATCAGGCACGAATGCCTCCCTTTGAGTTCAAAAGTTTCTGTCTCGGCAGTTCATTAGTCCTCGAAGTTGCATCCACTGCAAACTGAGCCTACTTTCAGTGTGCCTGATCTAAAACAGCAGAAGTCCAAATAGTGACGAAATAGCTCCAAAAAGCCTCACAAGCCACGTCGATTGTCTGGAAATACTCGCTGGAAGGACCTTCGAGTACAAGCGAGCTGCGCTTGTGCTTTGGGTTCGGTTGCGCTCGAGCCGCCTCTGTAGCGCGCTGCTGCAGTGTGTTAACACTGCAAGCCAGTCTCGTCTCTTATCTGACGCAGAGGGCCTCCCCTTTGCGATAAAACCGGTTCTTATTTCTATTTAGATAAGGAACTGCAGGTAATGTGCCTTTTCCTCGCCTTGGGACGAGATTGATTGACAGAGAAGTGCGCTCCTTTTTAATAGGCTTTCCGGCACCCATTTAACTTTTGGATAAGGGCATCGCCCACTTTACCCCGTTAACAAACAATAGAGGATCTGCCCTGCAGAGAAGCGCGTAACCGCTTTACAATTAAGGTAAACTCGCACTGATTTGCATGAACAAACAAACAGGCGCAGGTGACTGTTGCTCTCTAGTTACGGACAAATACTTCAGTGGGATGGATGTTCACCCCCCTACCTCCGAAGCAGATGTGATTATTATGGTCTGTTTTTACCATTGCGGACGGGGTGCCCATGTAAACCCTCCTCCTATTGGCTTCATTTTCAATCTATGTTATCCTATCCACGAATTAACGCTGACTACAAGGCTTTCGGGCTTTGCAATCACTGGAACCGTAAACTTTCCTCCGTTACTTTTTCTGCAGGCTTCACCTCTGATGGTGATCACTGCCACTGAATTTATATAATCTTATGAGTGTCCGAACTTAGATTTCCTCATTTCCATCCATACATTTCCAAACAAGATACCAACAGGTGTTTTATTTTTGTTGTTGTTGTTGTTGTTGGTTGTTTGTTTGTTTAGAAAAGACAGTCCATGAATGGAGCACACCCAAGGATGAGTTACACATGTTACAAGAGCTCTATGGGCATCAATAAACAAAATTACCTTCAATTTCCCGGGTGACAGTGCTGTAGTGCATTTTAAAGGAACTGTGGTTGTGCAGGTCTGGCTTGTCCAGGCCGGTACTCTGTTTCCCAAACGCTGCGTTTCCTGCTCGCTCTGCAGCCGAAATCAGAGAGGCAATACTGAAAGCATTTGCCTTTGGAGAAAGGGGACTGCCGTCGTCCATAGGCAAGGGATCAAGTCGTTAAAAGCCGTCCCTCCTCCTCCTCCTCCTCCGCTCTCCAGCCGCGCAGAAAGCAGGAGAAGGCTGCGTACACTGAAGAGGAACATGCGCCAAAATGGGGGTTTCTCACATTCCGTCACCGGCGCTCCGCGGGTGCGAGAGGCTTAAACTTTCCTCCAAGTATTCCCGCAGCTACTTTAGAGAAGACGCTTAAAAGCTCCCCGGTGCTCTGATTCATTTAATGAACCCCGCTAAACGCGTCCTGGTATCAAAACATAGTTTATCTGCACAGAGTAGAGAGAGAGAGAAAGAGAGAGAGAGAGCTTCCCTTGTTTCTACTCCAGTCGCTGGCGGGGTGATGTTATCCGAGTCGTGCCTTGAGGAGAATCTGCTACTGCCACGAGAATGTCAAAAGTGAGCGAGATCCACGCCTCCCGTGCTGCACCACAAGGAAAAAAGTGACCGCGCTCTGCTCTGAATGTTTTATTTCAATAAGACCATGTCAGTCATTTGGATTCTACTCCAACGTCACTGTAATGTCCGGCTTTTCCAGGAGACTAAATGATGGGTCTTTACTCATCTGCGTGTTTTATGCACCAGCACAGATATGAGTTTCACGCACGGAGTTTGCCTTTAACATCAGTGGACTTGATGTTTTTTTTTTTTTAAATACACCAACACAAGTCTTGCGCTTCTATGCAGTGTGAAAATTTCGTTTATTTTGAGCCACTCTGGAAACAAGTGTAGAGGTTACTGATATTTACTTCTATTTCAAATTATTCAAATGCAGCATTTTAAAAAACTAAAACTAAAAATAACGGCTAAATATAAAAAGTTGGTTCCAAGATATGCAGAAGTTGAAACCAGGGAGCAGTCTAGCATTAAAAAAAAATCTCATTTAAAATGATATCTTTGCTATAATTCCTGCTTTTCCGAAAGCTTTCTAATCTTCAAGTCTCTTTCGCAGTTTTATCTCTTTAGCTTTTCACACAAACGCAGACATTGAGTAAAAATCCACTCTGGCACTCAGTAAACAGAGCAAGACACACGTGGCGTTTGCGCCCCGCTGCTGGACTTGACCTCTCCGCCTCCGGCCTCCACTTTGGCCACGATGACTCTCGGCTTATCGACATTCTGCTTTAATGTGAGGCAGCTCACTATGTGTTTTACTGAAGCCGCTGCGATAGCGGGCGGATAGAGTTTAATTTACGCCGTAGTCACCGAATTAAGTGTGAAAGCGGCAGCAGGGTTCTAATGAGATAAAGCAGATGGAGGATTAGGCTTATTTGTTTTGGATGTCTCTCCGTGGGAGGTAGCGAGGATAAATAAACCAGCTACTGCAGCATGTTTGGGGAAAATAGAAAGATAGATAGATAGATAGATAGATAGATAGATAGATAGATAGATGAACCAGTGTAAAGGGTGATGTGTTACATCCAGTGTATGACAGCCGGTTTGATCAGATATGATGCCATCGATACCAACTCACTTCATCATCGCCAAGTCGAGAGCCTCTTTTGTAAATACTCAGGTGCTAACAGACAAAATACAGGAGCCCACCAAAATGGGAAGAGACCGTGTTGGAATTGGCCCCCAGGCCTCTGCTGTGGCCAAAGCATAGCGGAGGCATTCAAACGTGAACATAAAGGCATCTTTTATTAGAGATATTCCATCTGAAAAATGTTTAGTTTTTTTCAGTATTTCTTTTTAATTTAAAAAAGAAAACAAACAACAAAAAAAGTGGCAGAAGATTTTGTAATTTAATTAAACTAGAATAAAAAAAGAGAGAAAAGGGATATTTACTTCTTGTAGTCCACTGAATGGCGCAACGCATAAGGATAAAATTGCTGCAGTGGGCCTGGTTGGGAGGTTAATTTTCTTCTGTGTCTAAAAGTTTGCTCGAAGAATAAACACATTTCCATGCTGCGTTATCCTCCATTCACGTTTAAGTATCTTGGACAGTGCATTTTAAATGCACTTTCAAGAATTTGATTTCAGTAACTCCATTAAAAAAATGTCTTATCTTATGCAGAGGTTTAGCACACACTGCGCAAACATGCAGCAACAAGACAAAATCAGCCTTTCTCACAGAGGATACAGACCAAAACACTGATGAATGCCTAGTGGACACGATGTTCTCCACGTTGCTCTGCAGCTGCATGTCTGTCAGTATAAAATGAAATCACTATATTCTTGTTAATTTTCACTGGAATAGTAATGATGTTTAATCTACAACCAGGGATTTGAAACATTTAAATTAGAGCGTCAAAGGACTGCATAACAGGGAATAGTTTGTCTTCCCCCCTAAAACTCAGCCCCTATTTTCAGCCTTTGGTTTGATTGTTCAGGAGATAAAAATCACGTTTTGAATCCTGCACCGTAAAATAATTTCTCTGCGTGTGGACAGCGATGCAATGAATCCATCATTAATGTGTAAGGCAACACTTCAAGTTGCAGGCATTATTACCTTGTGAGGGCATGATTTAGAGTAGTTTCATATTGTTTTAAAGCCTATTTCTAGATTTATAATCATGAACCAGACTGCACCATGAGGGAAACATGGAAATCATTGCTGGGTTTTGGCATGCGTTATTACGCGCTTTTCTAATTGGTTTTCTCATAGAAAACACATTGATGTGATTTTAGTCTGAAACGCAGGCACGAATATATTTGCACTATAGTCACACACGGTGGATATTTCACACAACAGTCGGTTGGTTTCCTGTGATTTATTTTTTTGTTCTACTTGAGGATCTTTGTCTTCTTTTCCTCATAAAGGAGGCCAGTGTGGTCCCGCGTCCTGTTGTGGTAGCATGACAAATCACCAAACTAAAAACTCCTGCTTATGCCTCATTAAATGGCCCAGATGTAACGTCAAGGCTCGCTGTCAGCTGTTTTTATGTTATTAGTAAACAGAAATGGGACTCAGTCATTGACATAACCGGATGGACTTTGTGGGCGCGCGCCTTTTTCTTCTTCTCTGCGTCTTTCTCCTTTTTCTGGGACCACAAGCCAACAACTTCTTTGATGTGTCGGCCCTGGTTATGTGAGAATATTCATTTATCCTGTAGCGAATTTAACATGCTGTTCGGGCTGATAAAAATCATGCTTGCGTCTTCTAACAGACAATAAAAACTAGAACGAAATACTTATTCAACTAACGATAAAACTGATTTCATATTCGTGTTCCGCAACTTTTACACATAAAACGCCTCACCTAAACCCTGTGTAAATATTAGTGTAAGTCTACGAGTAAGGAGAGGAAATGACCAGCTGACCGCTGACGGCGAAGGGCCCTTGGTGTCCGCTCTCACTGCGGGGCCTTTGGAGATGCCCGCAGAAACTCTCCAAAAGGCGCATGTCATCTGTAGGACCGTCGGCAGTAAAATGTGTTGTTATACAAATCAAAATTGACATTTTGCGCATTAAATCAGACACTGATGCCTTCAGTTCGAACTCCCCCATCCAATTAAAACAAATGCGTAATATAATCATCGTGGCGCAAAACACGTCTTGCTATTTCTTTTAGATATATGTAAATAATTTAGATTCCCGCAGAATCATTAGAAATTTGATTTTCTTTTACAATTAAGTGTTTTTAGGAGCCTATTGTTTAACATTTTTATCTGACAATTTCGGGGAGAAAATTACAAAGGTTGTGTTTATATTTTAAAAAAAAAAAAAAAAAAAAGTCGACTTTCAAAGTTGGAGCAGGTGGAAGCAATCATCAGTCTTCCAGCACTGACAGTGTCTAATTTTCGCGTTTGGCTCAATCTATGAAAGCCCTTATTCACCGCACCGGCTCCAAAAGATGTCCAGGCTCCTCCTCGTCCAGCATGGCTCAAATTAATTGGAACTTTTTACTAAAACCATCCAAATATCTCACCACAGTGATGAGTTCCTCTGCAGTGTCCATCTTTTCCCGTTTTGGCTATTTATGATTTAACTTCATGATCTTTCAGTTAGTGGTTTCTAAAATATTTTAAAAACCCTTTTCACATAGGGTGATTGGCACCATGAATTATTATTTTAAAAATACAAGCACATTTAGAGGAAAGCTTGTAATGTGTTTACAGCAGCGATTGAATACTGATATGTTAAAGAAATGCTCAAATTATACTTAATCACCAATCAATAAACTTGACTCAGTCTCCTTACAGCTATCCAGTTGTCCAATCTTAAAAAATCCAAGAAAATCTACAACCCCTTACACAAGTATCACTTGAAAATTATTACAAATGATGTCACCATAAAATTAGTATGAAGTCACTATCAAAACCCACATTATTTTATTGAGTTTAGAGGAGATAACTAATGTTTTGTCAGCTGTTAATTTGTTTGTGTCCTGGTTAGTTTTCAAATTAAACAGTTCATATTATTTTTTTAGACAAATAAAGCAGGGGTTTGTTTTTTTCTGGAAAAAATGAAGCAAGAATTGCACATTTCCTTGTTGGCATAAAAATGTGGTTTTCCTGTCCAGCTTTGTGCATTTGTATTTTTCAGGTCATCATAAAAAGGACATGTGCATAAAACACAATGGAAATGAGCACAATAGCTGGACAGAGGTGAAAAACATGATTCTATTGCGTCAGTCCTTGGAAAAATCCTCTTGTATTCCCACACATAAAAACATGGGAGCTTATGCTGTAGAGCAACTCTTTTATAGACTATAAAAACAGAGAGGATGCTTGTATTTCTGCCCATGTAATGATCTATAGCACACGTCCAACATAGTAATAAATTAAGAATAAGAATTATTTATATATGACATATTACAAATGATACATGTCATGAAAACTTTAAAAAAATGTAAATATTTATAGATTCTAAAGTTGGATAAATTAATTGTGCTTCATTTGTTGAAGCTACCACCCGTGATGAAGTAAAGGAAGAAAAAGAAAATAATCCACAACCTTCACTTTCTCCCTCCCTACTTGTCAGTTGTCTGGGACGATGTTTACCTCCGCTATTTATTTATTTTGGGAAGGTTTTATCTCCACATGTCTCACATAGTCAGTGAATACAGGCCTGACAGCTGCAAACTGCGGCCCCTCAACAGATTCTGTGCAGCTTGGTCAGTGTGGAAACTCAGATGTTCTGCAAGACTGTAATGGATCAAACAGGGGCAAGCAACTAGCTACCAGGAGATTACTGTAAGATGCAGTCTTAATATGTGGTTGCACAAAATTCCCCAAAGCAGTCTTCTTTATTTAATTAAAGGAACACAGGAATACATGCATATACGGTACAGTAATACCCTTGAAAAGTTTGAATACGCCTTTCAGATTTGTTATCAGTTGGATTTGTCATGTAGGGACTGAGAAAGCCAAACAGTTTGGAATGTGTGTGTAGGACGTAGGAAGGGTGGGGGTGTCTAGAGCAGGGTGCTCCGAGTCAGATCCCTTTTCAAAATCACTTCTTCTCTTTCCCTCCCGTCTTTGTTTTAAAACTGGGAAGCTTTTAGCTTTTGAAAAGTATCCTTTTCCTATCTGTTGCACGACGGCCCCAGTCGTCATCACCTTGCCTCTCCCCACAGTCCTATTGGAGCGCCGGTAAATAGCTGGCATTCCTGCCACAAAGAACTGATGATGTGGGCCCGGGGCCTCCGTGATCTCTCCAAATTAATTAAAGTCTTTCTTCTCTTCAAGCAGGGGCTGGGGTCTTTGTCTCCGTAATACGTCTTAAGCCTGGTATTAAATGCAAGGGCAGAGTCTATGCTCATTATAAATCTGTCACTGCCTGCTTGGCCAGGCCTGTGATCCTAAATAGGCCTCAGTGTAGGAGAGCGACCATTCTCCAGTCTGGCTCTCGCTTCTTGCCTCCTCCGTATCTCCCAGCCCTCCCTGCTCCCCACTGGTTTGGTATTTATTTGAATATGAGAAGGCCTGCTTGTTGTTTCTGACAGAGGTGGCTTGAAGCTGTGACCCCCCCCACCCTCCACCAGTGACCACCATTCGTCCTCCTCAAGTCCATAAGTATCTTCCATCTCAGGGACTGCTCCCTCCATCTGTCCCCCCTCAGCCACCGTGGTTTGTTCACTCTTTGCTGGTCTCTGCTGATTTCATGAACTTGAACCACAGACCTCTTGCCAAACACCATTACAGACAGGTCCACTGTGCATATGCACAAGTGTGAGTGTGTTAGAGTGCATGTGTGCATATCCCATTAACTACTTTCCCTCTCTGTCTGAAATTAATAACTGTGCTAGTGAAGTTAATGTCCCAGCCAGCGGGGTGGCCAGGGTCTGTTCCTTCTCTTTCAAAAAGCTCAGCTGAGTGAATATTTCCTTTTAAAGTCTCTCTGGTCAGTAAATGCACCTTTCATGGGTAGATCCTTTTTCTTCCCCCCTTCCTGCTGACTTAATGCTGCTAGCCTGTGTGAAAAAACGTGTCTAACTGAGACTTTTGAGGTGACGAGCCTCTCTGTACTGTAGATCTCAAATTTGAAACACTGAAGATGTTCAGTGGAGATTTGAGCTGAGTGTTGGTTCGGTGACAGCAAGATCAAGATTGCCTCTCGGCAGCAGCAGGAAGTGGATAACATGTCCATTAGTCAGCCCCCCCACCTCCGTACACCAATCCCAGACAGTGAAATTAGGGGATCAGAGGCATGCAGAGATTTGACCTTGAGGAATGCCAATACCACACCCCCGGCTGGAAATGCACAGCAGAGGAGACAGGAAAGCCAGCCACAATGTGCCTTCGTGTACGGGCGCACAAGAGATTCTGGCTAAAAAGGGAATATTCAGCCTTCCTGTGCTCCTCTTCTGAGATGAAGAGGCAGGAAGTCACACAGGAGGTAAACAATATGCAGAATGGAGCCAATACTAATGAGTGGAATTTGCGCCCCCATCCTACATGTTGGCATGGCTCTGAGCTGTTGATAGTGGAGATTACCCACCGGCCCTCCCTGCTTGCATAACGTAAAGATTTCCCAACTTGAGAAAATATTTACATTCAGTGCAGCTTTCTTTAGAGCAACCTGCAGACTTTGCTGGAATCACTTCTATCTGCGGCGGTCAGGTCACAGATATTCCTCTGTGCATCCTGTCATCCAGTCAGTCACAGGATCTGTCAAAAAGCAGCCTCAACCAATCATAGCGAGCGCTTTGCTAATTACTGCGATTCATCATGTCAGGCACTCCCTGCCACCACATGTTTGTTTTGATCTCTTCCTCTCCAGCACAGTGACAGTGAAAGATGAGAGACCATGTGGCTGAGCCGGCACTGCACCATGGAAACCAGCAGCACAAGCAGCCGCTCCAGGTCCCAGCTCGGCCTTCTCTGTGCCGGCCAAAGCTCCTGCACGGAGCTCCAAGTCAGGGTTTGGAGAGAGCAAAATGTAGGATGTGTGTGTGAGTTTGCTAATTGCAGACCCAAAAGTGTAACATTAGGTGATGGGGGGATTAAGGCATGTTGACTTGTGTTCACTGGGGGGCTAAACTGACACTCAGTTCCCCCAGAGCGGACAGTTCCTGGAGCCCCATGGAGTTGGCTGGGGGGTCTGGGTCACATTAAGGGGGTACTGTGAGGCCTGTTAGGGAAGACCACATGACCAGCTCCTCTAAAACAAGCACTGCTGTGTCCGTAATGTCAAACACTTCCTCCATCTGCATCCATTAGCCAGCTCTGGTGGTGGCGAGGAACATTTGAGAGCTGAAGGAAAACAAAAGTTCCAGAGATGACATGGCCAAGGGATTAGGAAAAAGTTCCCTCACATGAATTGCTAAAGCAAAATAATTGAGTTTTATAAAACTTACTGCACAAATTTACTAAGTTTAAAATTTGAATTTGACTCGATTGTAAAGTTATTTGTGTAATTTATAAACAGAAAACAGATGTCTATTTTATTCAATGAAACACTCATATATATTTGTTGATTGTGTTCACTATTCTATAGAATGTAATCATAATTTTGACTCTTTTAAAAAAAAGACGTTTTATCAACATATCACACAAATTTACCAAGCTTCATTTAATGCAATTACAATTACACTAATTCTTTTACAATGTTAGAAATATTTTCAGACTTTTTAAATTATGTATTTTTTCACTCGATACAGAGTAAACTAACAAATACATAATTTAGTAATTTTAATTAAACAGGATAAATCACATTTATTAACAGAAGCAGTATTTAAAATTTTGATGTATTAATTTAATTGAAAAGACAATTGATATATTTTTTACATTTCCCTTCTATTAATATGTTATATAAAGTGTAATTCATTCCAATAAATTTGATCAAACATATTTGGTCTCTTGTAACAAAATAATGAAAATAATAAGGAAAATGTAATTTTTTACTTTCTTATATTTTTAATTATTTGAGCAATGAAAAAGGCTATAAAATAACTTTTAATGAAGACAAAAAAAAGAAAACAGTAACCTTTATAATCTTTTTTTTAATTTGCTAAAAAAAAAAAAGAGTTTACACTTACCTCACAGACTTTTTATACAGAAAATTCCCATCATCCTTTCCTGCTTTGTAAAATATGGGCTGACCCTCTGACAGATGAAGCAGGCAGCATGGACAAGCAGAAATCTTTCTCATCATACGTGTTGAAGCAGCCTCCCATGTGGCTCTCAGTGAGAGAGCCCTTGTGTTTGGGTCTGATTTCTCAGCTCATTAATCTTGTCTGTGGTCATACAGTGTGCCTCGCAGGCTGGCATATTTTCAGCCAGCCTGAATGTAATGATATTTATTAAAACATGTCCTCGCCTGCTGCATGTACTGTATCTGACATCACTGTCCCACATACCAACTCGTGTTTACATGCACAAAAAAAATGGTTTAGACATCCATATTAGTCGCTGCAGTTTTTTGATGTACTTTTTAAAAAATATAAACCAAAACAGCCTATATCTTTTTAAAATTATGGACAGTAAATATTGTATAGAATGTGATCTAACATTTAAGAAAGCACGATTGTGGAAAAATATTTAAAATTTTCTAAAATTTTTCCAGAAGACCAGAATGTGAAAGCAATTGATCAAACTTTAAGAATTTGAAACATATGTAAGAAAATGAAAGTGAACATCATAATTATAATTTGAGAATAAAGCCTGAATGCATCATAATTTTCTTTATATCTCTTATATATATTATATATCCTCTGTTAAATGTAAGTTTCAGCAGATTTACCCACATTTACTGACTAAACAATTTGCATCATTGTTTAGACAAATGACTGTTTAAAAAAAAAATCTATACGTTCTGACAGCATCATGTATTTAGTCCCAAGTTAACTCGTTTAAATCAACTTGACCGCATGTAATATCTTCATACAATAACTGAAATGCTATTCATGTACTGGCTGCAAAACAAAATCACATCCACAGCAGCTTCCAGCTCAGCTGTTTATCTCTGCTGAAGCCTTGCTGGAAATCCACCATGGGGAATGTCTGGCTATAGAAATGGATGTGTGTGTATGTGTCTATTAGTGTTTGCCTGTGTGTGTCTGTTACAAGAAGAACAAAAAGCAGTAGCTCCCCTGTGTGGCTTGCTAGTGTAAGAACACCTGGCACAGCAGGAGGGGGTGGGTGGGCATATGGGTATCCAGACCTGAGCAGTACAGCACGAGTTGTGACTCTGAAGCCCGCTCTATGCACCAACATCACTGAGTGTGAGTGCAATCATTGTGGTTGAATATGTGTGTGGAAAGCAGGACATTTGTTACACGTGGCTGATGAGCTTCGATAAATGCTTAAGTGTTGTGGCGATGAGTTAAGGTTCGTACATTACATGCAACTCTGTTCAAACCCTTAGCTTGTGCTCGTTTTGTTGAAACCACGCCCATAAACTCCATCATCACGTTTTCTTTCCATGTGACACAGTTATTACAACAATTCCCACAATTCTCATCCACATACTTCATGCAAACCCACACAGGAATTACAGAGATGAAAACAATAAGTTTACTTTTTATTGTGCCTGTTCCTTTCAAGTTTCCATGACTTTTTGTTTTTGTTTTTTCAAAAAAAGAAAGAAGATAGCACAAGCAAATATGTTCGCTGTAACTCAGTTAATTTCTGAGATACACACAGATTTGTTTGGCCGGTGGCACTTTAGGTTACGATGATGTTTGGGGAGAACCGTGACGTTGCTTAGCTTCGGAGGGAGGCCCGAAGCAGGATCAGGTATCTTCGTCCAAGGAGTGGATGAATATTTTCACATGGCATGTGCCCTCTTTGGACACTGGACACTTCACTGCTCCCCACCCTCCAAATATTTACCTGACACGTCTCTGTGGGTGGTGGCCCATCTAAAGAAACATGTACAAACACGTTCACATTGATGGATTTTTTAGCATACAAATATACACAGAAGGGTTTTACTGATTTGTGTTTTGAAAGCTGATATGAAGGGTGTTTAGGCTCAAGTCACAGCCAAGATGATGCTCAGGATTTGTTGTTTGACCAGTTTTTTTTAAAAAACAGAATGTTTTTATGAATAATACTTTTCTGAAAAAAAAATGTTCTAAAGCCAAAAATCCTCATCTCTATATAAAAAAAAATATATATTCAAATGAGTTTTCATAACAAATCAACAAAAGCAAGATATACAGATGAAATGAAAGAAGGAATACCAACGCACACACATATTAGCAGACATTTAGACACACAAACCTGCACACATGCAAGTCCATTCCCGTGTCAGGGCTCATTGGTGTCGACACTTTGAAGTTGTTGGCTGCTTGTTTACTGATACAAATTAGCAGGTTGGCAGCCTTCAGAGGAGCAGAGAGCGTGGAGGGCTTTGTGGGTGGTGGGTCCTGCTTCTAACACAGCATCCTAACTCTTTTTCTATCCATTTGCCTCTCCACCTTTGCACCCCTCCTCCACGGTGGAGGAATGCTTTTGGGTAGACTCACCTGGTGGAGGGGTCTGCTACCATAGGCTAGATGAAATTGTTGACCTGTAGCAGCTTGGGACGCTGGTTATCAGATGCCAAGTTATTTAATATTCTACTATTACTTTGTCTTCTATGTCCTTTCTCATGTAAAAGGCTCATTTTCAGAAAAAATGCACTGGGAGGTGAGAACACTAAACTATAGATGCTCAACTGGGGAGGACATTGTTAGGTGCTCTGTAATTTATTCCACTAGAATGATTTGAAGTGGTTTATACGATATTTGTTTTTAGATTTGAAATTATTATTATTATCATGATAAAAGTAACAGATGAATTGTCTGCAGAGTAAGCTGCATGCTTTTACAGTAAATCTCTCAGCCTGCAGGCACTGCATATGATTACTGAAAAAGTAACTTCAGTGCTCCATGTGAAGGTTCAGATGCTGAAAGACAACAATATTTTCCAACTGCAGGTATTTAGGTTGTGCTGAGCAGAAACAGGAAATGGGAATCAGCTTCATACTAGAACAGAGAGCTGCTTGTAAACAGCCGTCAATCTCTGACGCTGCTTTCAGTGAGAACACCACACCACCTCCTCCAATATAAAAGCTGTAATGTTTGTGCACATGCATATATATATATGCACAATACATAGTATGCAAAATAAAAACTGCATTTGTGCAGATTATTGTATGTTATAAATATATTGATCATATAAGTATTTAGTGTGTATTTTTGCGTATTTATCCACCCCTTCTAATCCACAGTGAGATCCATTCCTGCATTTCAGGTATTAATCAGTGGGATTCATGTTTTCCTTAAACAAATATTGTAGCACCCCCTGTAGGCCAGTGGGTGTAATACTAAAACATTTGAAACATTTTTTCTTTGGAGATCGGTAAGTGATGTACAAGACAGATTTGTGTTTAAAGCACTCAGGTGTGTGTGCATATGTGTGTGTTTGTGTGGTGTATGGAGTTGCAGGTCATTACTGTGGACAGGGATTATCTGCCCCTCACCCAACTCACCACCGCCTCACTCCACCAGTGGTTTGTGACAGCCGTCAGTGTCAGTCACTAAGTGTGTGTGTGTGTACGTGTGTGTAGGACTCTGTGCATTAGGGTAGGCTGAGTAAACAGGATTCAGGTTACCCCAAGGCCTTTCAATATTATTCTTTCCAATTTAAATGTGGAAAAATCTCACATGGCTAAAGGAAGTAAATGACTTGATAGTCGGATTATACTTTGGGTAAAGTATTAATGATGAAACTCAACAAGCTCCCTGGGTTTTTTAAAATTTTGAAATGCACTTTGGTCATCCAGCATCTTTCTCATATGCACACTGAATCAAACCATGTGCAGTTTGTATAGAAATGTAGATTAATTTCCCTTTTGAAAAGACACAAAAAGCACCAAACAAGTGAGTTTCATCTCAAAATACAGCAGATGCATGACTGAACCAACTTCATCATTACTATGTGTTCCAAAATGTTTTTAATGAGGTAAGAAGGGAAGGATGATGGTCTAACACCACAGAAAGACTAAGAATCAAGTCCAAGTCCCTGTTTTGCCCAACAACTTCTCACTTCTCACTTTTTGTAGGTTGTGGCACGCAAATATGTGTTTGAATATATATTTTCATTAAAATATGTGACCTAAGTATATAAAAAAAAGATACATGCCTAGTAATTTCCATCATATCTGCACAAAAATATTTCCCATCTTGTAATTTCTGGGTCTTTCAGTCAGCAAACAAACAGTGTTTTCATACTGAAAAGCTGTTGTTTCTAGTCTTTTCTTTAGTATAACTCAATGTGTCAATAAAATCAAAATACTAAAATTATTTGCTTTATTGAAATGTCAGGATGCCATGCTTATCGCTAAATTTCTACAGATTTGCAGCGTCCTTCTGATGCCTTTATTTCCGCTTTCTATGTGTTCTTGTACACACATGCAACCTCTTTACAACCAAGTGTGAACCCTGGGAAACAACAAAATAATTACTAAGTTTCGCAAAGCAGAGTTTCTGTTGATGACAGAAAGTCATTCTCCACATGAAAGTAGATTGGCCAGAGTAAAACAGACAGATGGTAAGGTTAGTGTGTATGATGGTCTGGTCCTGAGCAGACCTTGTTGACATTTACTTCTGGAATTGTATCCACATGAATTTTAAAACAGCCCGTTATTCTTGTTTTTGTTTTGTTTACATGTACACCACTATCATCTCATCTGCTTAAATCACTTCCCCTTCTTTCCTGCTTCTGGCTTTCCTTTTCACATTTACTCTACTTCCCTGACTCTATCTGTCTCCCACCTTCCCGTACACTACCTCTTTCTCTCCCCCCGTTCGTTGATTTATCCCCTGCTCTGTTTTCCCTGGACCACATGGCCCGGCAGTTTGCCCTAGCTCCACTCATCCAGAACCGATGTCATTCGGATCCAGTTAAATAAATGGCCCTATAAATTTTTTCCAATAATAAGCCTGGGTGCTGCTGGAATGTGTGGCGGCTCGTTGAGGACGGGATGGGAGGGTGGCCTCGAAATCCACAAAACCCAGAGACATGGACAGCTGGGGACAGTGTGAGAAAGCATGGATGCCTGGTGGATATGGGAATATGCTTTAATGTGTGTGCAGAGTTTGCAGTCTTGGAGTCACAGTAAGAGTGGATGAGAGGAGAGCAGGGGAGACGTGGGGGATTCCAGGCCCCTGTCTGCTTCCCTACCTGGAACGAGACCTCAGGGACACTTTAAATCAGCCCACCCAGAGACACAGACACCAATCAAGCCTCTGTCAGACCCGGTTAAATCAAGTCAAGTCAAGTGCGTTTGTGTGTGTTACTTGTGCAGAAGGGCATGTATGCTTTTCTCCACGTCACAGCCGCCGCCTGCTTTTGTAATCAAATTATAAACCATTCTTCGTTTTATATCTCGATCCAATGAAAAATGTGTCAGCAATGAATATAAATGTTAAAGCAACTTCAGCATGGATGTGTAAGAAAATTATATTTTTTTATGGTTAGAGTTGAACCCTGCAAGACAGGCTTTCCCATATTAGGACATTATCTCAGTTTTAGGAGTTTTTACAGCTGGTGTCCCCTTGTATTTGTTTCAATAACTGGTTTGGTTTAAATAAACTTGTAGCTATCTGTTAAGCTCAAACAAGAGCATATTACTTGCTAAAGGTGCGTTAGTTGGTAAGCTAGGCTTTGACAAGGAAAACACATACAATACGGCCCACATACGGTTGACTCTGACCGGGCCGCTCATGGTTAATTGGAAATTACAAAATAAACGTATTTTCTCATTTTACCTCATGTATGAACTGAAGCTGCATTGCTATTATTTTGAAGTTGTTGTGTTTTTTTTTAAATTCTCGTACATGATGATGTGATACATATAGCAACCCATAAGCCGCCTGATTGGGTTGTCACAAGATGACCTTATCCCTCCAAAAATGCCCGCTCCTGCTAAAAGAAGAAAGGTAGATGCCGAATGCAGACTTTTCAATAAAAATTTAACTGGTAAGTATTTGTTTACTGAAGTCGGAGGCAAAGCCGTGTGTTTAGTTTGTGGGCAGCAGATCGCCGCCGTTAAGGACTATAGTTTGAGTCGGCATTACGAGACAAAACACGGGACTTTCTAAAAAAACGTTTCTGATGCTGAAAGGGCGCGACAATCAGTCCGCTGTCCAGCTGAACCATGACGAGGAGGATGGAGGACATTGTGGGCATCTCGAGCTTCAGCTGCAACATGAAGTGGCAAGTTTTGACTTTTTCTGCTTGGCTTTGGACGAGAACTGTGATGTCCACGACACAACGCAGCTACTAATATTTGTCCGGGATAATGGACTTCAAGATTACGGAGGACCTGGCAGCTATGCGGTCGGTGAAAGGGACGATGACTGGGAGCGATCTGTTTACCGAGGTAAATGCCTGCATGGACACTCTGGGACTGAAATGCGACAGACGGTTGTTTTCAGAAGAGCATTAGACAGACTGAGCAAAGTGACATCAACTATGAAGTTAACAAAATCCAGGTAGATCCTCTCACTGATGATCATCTGCTGTGCTTCGCATCTCCACCTCAGACATTCAACCTGACTTTGATGCACTTGTTAAAGCCCAGACTAGATTTCTCCCACTGAAAAAGAAAAAAATATTTCAAAAACACCAAATGAGGTGGTTAGACTACAAATGTAGACATGTAAAGGCAGCAACTAGCAGTAACTGGGACACTTTCTTTGGGAGCCTTTTTCTCAAAATCACAGTTAAGTGATGACAGCTCAGTTAGCTCAATATGATGTGTCTTGCTTAATTTTTGTAGCACAAAGACAATAATCTGACGATGGTAGAATGCCAAGAACCTCTTTCCAACAGTATTTTAAACTCAAAATTTGTTTTGGAGTGAATGGGACTTAAAATCTTTACTAATATAAGTCACAAATGTTTTAGAAAAATATTTTGACAAAAGTTGTTGGTTTGCCATTGCTCTGGGAAATTTTACTAAATAAATGACATATTTTGTAATGCAACTAAACTTTTTCATTGCTTAATCACAACATATATATCCGACTTGTTTTGACGACTTCCCAGTTTGTCAAAACAATGCTATTTACTGCTTTTTTTGATAAAGAAATACAATCGATATTATGCAGAATTGAGTTCAGCCTTTTGGCCTGGCCCTCCATAGTATTTGCTGTTTATAATGTGGCCCCATGGAAAAAATAATTGCCCACCCCTGCCCCAAGTCATAACATAACTCTTAACTCACTCAAAACCTCTATGAACTTAGAAAGTAAAAATTTGACCACTTAGCAGACAGAAATAGACAAATAATGGTGCAATTTGTTTTGTCTGTTGCGGTGTGATATCTCAGTATAAAATAACCGAGGAAAGCCCAGACTATATTGTCACAAAGAGTCAACAACACAGCAGACATGTTTAAACATCTGGCCTACAAACACTTAGCTTTAGTTATACTTAAAGCTTAAAATACTTTATCAATGAAAACATGTTTTTTGTGCAACATCATTTCACAATAAAATGCTGTTAATTAGGCTACATGAAGCTTCAATAGCATGCATACCTATTTAACACAAAAGAGGAAAACATATAAACATGTGGCAGCGAGATCTGTAGAGTGTGCAAGAATGAAGTTTTAAAGTATAAACTGAGTAAAGTTAGAACTAAAAGTAACTTAAAGTTATAGTAGTTATAGGCTTTTTAAAAACCTAAACATTTAGTCTGAATATTTATTTATGATGTGTTAATCCAGTAGTCTGACCTTTTCTTTAAATAAACATACAGGGTATGATTTTATATTATATTTATTCGCCGTTAAAAACTCAATATCCTTAACAGTCAATCACACCACAAATGCAGGCTGTGCCCATGCTCTGGCATCTTCTAGTAAAAGCACTGGATATGGATCAGTCATGACATAATGTCCCGGACCGGATGATTTGGACACTGACTCTGGTCTTCCGTGTTCTTACGTGCCTGCAGTGTTTCTCTGCTGACACATGATGTCTGATGTCAGACACTGAAAACACTCGCCAACATGTTTTACAATGTGTCCTATAATCATCTCCACTGACACCGTCCAGCTCAGGATGAAAGCCTTTTCGCTTTTGATGATGTGGAGCGTCGCCTGCAGAGGAAATTTCTATTTTGCATTGTGAGCAGCGGCAGTGTGTGGCATCTTTTGCCTCAGCCCAATATTTTTGAAAAACATCAAGAAGGAACCAGATGTTGGACTGCATGCTCAGATGACTCATTGTTGACTCTTACATATAAAAGTGGGGTTATTTTTCCAATTTAACTACATATAGCTTTGTTTATTCTTTATTTTTTACTTACATGACAAAACACCAGTCAGCAGTAGCTGCAGTCAATTGATGTTTTAAAAACTTGTAGCTTTATATTTTAAAGACATCATTGATCTTAACCCTTTTAAGCTCAAACCAAGAAAAATTTGGGAGAAAAATCCAATTTTGGTAATTTAAGCCTTTGGGTTGTGGAAAAAAATTAACACTTTCCTTGTATTTTTAACATTTATTACCATTCGACATGTCAAATTTATTATTGTGGAATCTTATGCTTAGTAGGCTACTATTCATTGGGGGCAGAAGACAAGTATCAGACTGTACACTACAGTGAGGCAAAATGTCTCAAGAACTGTATGTATCAAATATGATACATTTTATGGTATCTTATGGCATTATAAGGTTAATAAAAATCTATAAGGTTTGTGACAGAACTTATAGTTGAATCCATAACCATGCAGACGTTTTCTATTTTATCTGTAGAGTTTGCCATGAATACTTAAATCTTGACGATCCAGCCCACAAACACTTTTCAGAGGGGGACCTCGGCCGTCTTTTGTTGTTTTTTCCTGTCTGTCACAGTCTGTGTGTTTACCTTCATCTCATTTATCAGCTCTAACTGCAGTAGCTGGTTGGTGGCATGTGAGAAAAATGTCTGACCCCTGCACCGTCCCGCCGCTATGAGTCTCTGTGGGAAACAGGGAAACTCAATATTATTTCTCCCACCAACAGAGGGATGTGCTTCACACAAGAGGGTGGGAATGCTGGGACTGTAAGATTGCACAAGTGTTCAGTTGCCTTCATGGTTCAGCAGTGGCAGAGTGAAAAAGAGAGATTTTGCAGAAAAGAAAATGGAATTCCGGATGGCACACAGCTTGTCCTCTGAAAGATTAACTGCCACCATACTGTAAAACAAACATACAGTTTTCTTTAAACTTTATTTGAAGGTTGAGCCAACATTTCCACCGACATGGAGGTTCTCTGTGGCTGTTCTGGTAAAAGAAGGAGGTGGAGTGTCCCCCCACTCCAAGCACAATCCACACTGCCTGACTCCCTCTACCTTGTTCAGTTCTGGAGCTGAGTGACTGGTCCACTGTGTGATGTCAGTGACCCAAAACCCATTTACTGCCTTAAATCGCTGCCCCTGTCCGCCACCCCAGCTTCACCTCTCTCCACTGCCACACCACTACCCTCCTGCCTGTCTCCTTCAGAGGATGACAAATCACCTTCAGATCCATAAATGGGGCCGAGACCCTACATGGCCCCCGCTCCTCTCCCTGCAGCCTGCCCTGTCTGCTTAGTGAGGGGATTCTTCATCCTGGAATGAAGCACTGGACCTGACCAGCCCTGCCCACAACCCTTTTCACCTCTACCTTATATCTGTGTTTTTGATCAGACTTACATGGTGAAAGTAAACATTGTTTGAGCATGATGTTGACAGATCAGCTGGAAATATGAACGTCAGCTATGGTGGTAAGACGCAGGCATTTATCACCGGGAAAATGGATACTGTTTTTCTCTGTGTGCACATGTTACGTTTATGTTGCATGAAATGATCTGTCTGAGAGTGTGTTTGCATATCTGTTTTTTAGTAGCTTATGTTTGCATACTTGTTGTGTGAATTGGTCTCTATGTGTCTGTGTGTGTGTGTGTGTGTGTGTGTGTGTGTGTGTGTGTGTGTTCCTACGGCCTAACTGTCTGACTAACTGACTTTCAAATATATCATTCCTGTTGCGTTTACCCACCACTTCACAGAGCTGTATGTGCAATGTAAACAACGTTTATCACTGCATGCAAATGAGCCTGTTAGTCATGGCCTCCACAAAGACTCCATTCACTCCCAGCATGGTGTTTTACCAGGACACTGAACCTGATACTCCAGATTACAGGCTTATTCTTGAAGTTTGTGCTGCTGCTTCATTGTGGCTCATGTTCTACATATATCCCTTCAAACGTTATATTACAATTTATATTACAAATAGTATGTGCACTCAGAGGACATTATTAGACCAACAGCACTCCACATAAATGTCATGTTTCACCCTTGACAAGTTTGCTGTGAGCACAGAAGACAAGATTTATCTCCTCTCCACCCTCTTTACCTCTCTAACTCTCCCAGTTCCTCTTCTTGACACTCCTCTACCCCTCTTTTATATTTTCCTCTCTTCCTTTCTGTCAAGGAAGAATTAGTATTTATGACTTTTAAGAATTTTACAACAATTTTCACATTCCTCACTCTGTTAATTACAAAAATGTGGATGTTTTTTTTGTGGCTCACAATGATTTTATTTGCAATCAGAAGCAATCAGAATCGGTTGAGCGGGAGCAGAAGCTCGTGTTGCTGTAAATTACGATGCAGGGTCCCACTGGGAGGTAGAGCAGATTTATAGGACACTAATAAGCACCATCTCCACGGCAGATCACACTACAAGACACTTGTCTGTGCTTGTGTAAGGGAAAAATGGAGATCAGGAAAGGAACAAAGATGAAAGGAAATGTGCTTTTCCAGATACACACAACGGGTTTAAAATGAATCAGTGTGGTAAACTGGAATCTGCATCTATAATATAACAGCAGACAAAACGCTAAATTAAAGATAAATATATATGATTAAGCAACGCTGATAGAAAATGTTTAAATGGCAAGACAGAATAATCGTCTTGATACCATAAAGGAAAAGGACTGTCCAGCAAGTTAACTCAAGATTAAACTGTTGCTGTGGATGTTAACTAATGAATAACTGAAGTCTGGTCTTGTTATTCTGTTTTCTCTTCGGAAATCGGTGAATATTGAATAATTAAATTTAAAAAGGCCTTGAACATCTTGATCTCAGGACATCTTGATGTTTTATTGTAAAACACAAATTGTCATTTAAAATCATTTTACCTTCTGTAGAGATAGTAACTATCTAAGATAGTGTGTTTCATTCAGATTTAAACCCTGGGCTAAATCAACTTGAATCTTTTCCTTGAACTTTCAATAAGTTGGTCAATGATGATGTTATGACTAGCCTGATAAAGCAGTCAGGCTTGTGAAAGCACCCAAATGCTGCTCTGTTTCTAAAAAGGTGGAACACACCACTGCTGCTTGAAATTGGAATGGGTTACACCAACTCCATTTTTTAAACCTAAGTTTTGTGCCAAAATCTAATCAAACAGCAAGAGATGATGGAACATAAACAAGGTTTTCAAAAGGAATCATGATCATTGTTTTGCAGCCTCTCACTCAAAAGGGCAAATGTTTCTGTTATCAATGCAGTTGTTGTTGCCTGTATGGCATGACTGTAAACCATGGCTTGAATTACACATGAGTTGTCTTGGGAGCCTTATTTTCTGTCATGCACTTTGCAGGTCCTGTCTGCACATACTATATATATATATATATATATATA
>JAVQJG010191620.1:0-17535 GCA_036024015.1 Craterocephalus amniculus | reverse complement strand
TAAGTCTAGAGTTAATACAAATAATTACAACAAGGCCTACATCTTTAAATTTAATTTAAGATAAATTAATAAAATTACAAGACACAAATAAAAGCATAAAATCAAAGACAAGTTCAAATAATCCTTATAGCCCAAACTTGATAGAAAGCCAAAACCAAAGGAGCCATTATTATTGTTTTTAGCAGGAAATAATCTTGACTAACTTGATGCCATTTTTGTGATGACTGAGTTGTGTTATTTTTTACTTTTATTCCATCAAAGCTTCATTTATTTCATTTGAATAGCAGGATACATATTGATATCAAAAAAATAAAATGTGAGCTTGTCCACAAATCTCTTTTGGTTGATGTATTATCATTATTATCATCAACATGATGTAATTGACCATCATGGACCCATCATCCTGATTTTTTCCAATTTAAATTGTTCCTTTTTTTTTCCATCAAACAGAATGTGTCTCAATTTCCTCCTGCTTCTTATTTTTTACAGTCTATGAGTAATTCATGCCAATAATATAGGCACCCAGAGTTTGAATATTTTTTTATATACAGCTTTCATACAGTAGGTGTACAGACCATTCATTTCTTTTTTAAAATTAAATCTTAAATAAAGCTTTTCTTTTACACTTTTTATAACATGAGGTTTTATGGAAAGTTACACTTTAAGTTAAAATGCCCTTTTTCTTCAGACCCCTAATATGTGTTGTAAAATCTTTATTTTCAGGCACTTTTGAGGTCGACCGAGGTCCTGAGCCTGGATATGATAGGTTAGGATTTCCTTGCAGTACAGTCTCCTTCAGCTCGCCCTCCAACCGGTGACGCCTTCCTCGTCCGTGTGGTGTAAGGAACAACTCCAATAAAGTCACTTTAGTTTTTGCTAGCTCAATCTTCAACTGGTAAGGTTTTTATTTGTTCAGCCTGGTACCGTCATATTGTTTTCGAGATCGGTTAATGGTCATGCATCATGCTTTACACACACCGGCACTATGCAGGCTAGAAAAGTTAGCTTTGCTAGCAGTATGTAGCAAGTTACGTCTACCACATGTCGGGCTAAAGCAGGGTATTCGCTATGCCTTTCACGTTTGTTGCTGCTGAAAAGCTGTTTGTTTACTCCCAAGCTAGTTACAAAATTCATTCAAATTTTTAATTTTCAATGCTAGAACTTTGGACAACGTCTCTGTGGCCTAGTTTGCAGCCTAGGAGTAACAAGCCAAGTCACACAGCAAGTGAACAAGCTAATTTAGCATATCCCGATAATTAGTACCGGCATATGCCTTGTCACGCATAACTGTGTCTGCCAACTTTAGTGTAGAGACAATCTAATCACGAATAGACCAGGTCAAGATGTCCCAGTACGTTAAAATCCTTTTCCTACCCAATAATATTACGAGTTGGCAGTCCAACATGATTCACTGGAATGTAGTTTCAGTAAGTCTGTCCTAGAGATGCCACCATGAAAAGTGAAAGTAATTGTACTACCAACATAACGACAAAGTTTAGGTTTGAACACTTGCGCTTCTGCTAAATGAGGCATGATTTTACTATTTAAATCACAAGCTAAAGCAACAAGACATTGTATGGTCGCACATAAGTGGCGTATATTTCTACTGATTTGCACATCATTGCCGCAAAAATGACTGCATCAATAAGAGGTCCACACATAGTCTAAAGGTCGATTATAGCCAGTGGTAATAAAAGTTGAATCATGTCTTGCTTCCCTGACAGCCATGTAAACTGCAGGTTGCTGCGTCAAAGTTGATGTTCCCTTGTGAACCAGCTTTGTCTTAATTTTTTATGTTAGTAAATGTATGTTTTTGTTAACTTTAGTGTGATGCTATTTATTTTTACTGTTATAACAGTGTACTCCTTGACAGTATTCATCATAAAATGCCCATACACTACAATTAAAAGGCACCAATACTGTAATAGTACATTACGCTCAAAGTGTGCTGCTAGTCATAGTTAACTTGTAATGATATACTTGTTTCGCAAAATGGTTTTATGAACCAACAGTAGAAGCTTTTTAATTGTATATGTCTTTTGTAGAATTTCTATTGGTCCCACTTCATAGGATTTCTTTTTATCTATGTCATTACTAATTTGATATATTTTATTTATTTTTTACTCTGTCCTCAGTTACAATGGCTGTGCCTCCTGCATACGCTGATCTGGGCAAGTCTGCCAAGGACATCTTCAACAAAGGCTTTGGTACGCTTTTATTTTATATGGTTTGACAAACTCATGCCATGATGCTGAACCCCACATATGCCAATTCAAGTTTATATTACAAATGAGATTTAAGCGAAGAAATGTTTCTTTAGGATTTGGCCTGGTCAAGCTCGACGTCAAGACAAAATCAAACAGTGGAGTGGTAAGATGATTATTGTTTTTATTATTAGTAGCATTGTTTCAGTTGGTTTAGTTTTTTGCAATTGCTTGCCATGTGAAGCCAATGATCAGAAACTATCATTTTTGAGTGGTGCCACACAAATGTGCAATCTGAGAAGCTGGAATCTGTGACTATGCAATTTTGTTTTACCTTTTTTCAATCAAAATTGATCAGTTGTATTTGCAGTTAAGTTTTATTTAATGTGGCAGTGTTGGTTGGAATTAAACCCCACAAACACTAACTGATAAAAAAAGCCCAGTCTATCTGTTTTCTTTCATCTTTGGCTATTCATTTTAGTGTAACATGCCATCAAGTTTCCCTTGTGATTACTAATTCTCTAAAATTGTCTCCAATAGGAATTTAAAACATCTGGATCCTCTAACACTGATACCAGCAAAGTTGCCGGCAGCCTGGAAACTAAATACAAGAGGGCAGAATATGGCCTGACCTTCACTGAGAAGTGGAACACTGACAACACCTTGGGAACAGAAATTACAGTTGAAGATCAGGTTAGTAATGTTTCTGCTTATGTTTGTAAACAGTAGGCCACATATATGGAGCACAATCTAATTATTTTAATATTAAATGATTTCTGTTATTGCCTCTTACAGATTGCAAAGGGACTGAAGTTGACTTTTGACACAACCTTCTCACCAAACACTGGGTAAGATGATGGTTAAAATTAGTTTTATGTCTCTTTTACTTGAGGAGTTAACACGTGTAGGTAGGGCTGCCTGTTGCCTCTCTCCACGAGTAATTATGGCAACCTGATCTTTGCTGCACATACTTCTGACAAGTGCCCTTGCCAGCCATGTGACCCAAGTCCCAATATGGATCATGAATGTTGAAACAATATTGTGATTGACTGTTAGCTTCTATCCTTATTTTTTTAAATGTAGTTTCACAAAACAAAGGATTAGTTTTATTTGATCCTCAAATTCTCTGGAAATCCTAAACGTGTTTGGTGTCTTAATTCTAAAGCAAATGAGGAAAGGGGCACTCGGCCCAAAAGACGCGTGTCGTCTTTCATACTGAGTGTGGTGAGACTAAAGTCATGTGGATGCGTTGACAGCGTGTTCAAGGCTACAGTGTCATGCTCAGAATGAAAATAAACATCAGTGCTGAGTGAAATGCTTGTTCCAAATCAAATAAAATAGTAGAAAACGCAAATTTTCCATATTGGATTGGCTGTCACTCCTAAGTGTTTCTTAATTTCACTAAATGAACTAAAACGACTTGAGGCACTTTTTTAAAGGAAAAACGATGAGCTGCATGAAAAATAACCCTAAACTAGTTCAAATTTAAATTTTTAGATGGAGTTAAATTAAATTTTTACAAAATCTTGTTTTCTCCACTATAGCAAGAAGAGCGGCAAAGTCAAGACCGCTTACAAGCGCGAGTATGTTAATTTGGGCTGTGACGTTGACTTTGACTTTGCCGGGCCTACCCTCCATGGTGCCGCTGTCGTTGGCTACGAGGGATGGCTTGCCGGTTACCAAATGAGCTTTGACACTGCCAAGTCCAAAATGACCCAGAACAACTTTGCCATTGGATACAAAACAGGGGACTTCCAGCTGCATACCAATGTGTGAGTAGAAATTCCTTCATGTTAAGTTTGAATGGGTTTTTCTTTTCTTCCCCTCAGTAACAGGATAAAAGGTTATTGTTTGGCAATATAGCTCAATAAAGCTTAAATTATGGTATCTGTAACAAGTGTTTTTCAAAGCTTTGCATATGACACTACTCGCTTGTATAACAATCAGGGTAGTCTGGGTTTTTTGACGTCATCCATTGCAACTGACATTTGACTTTGAGTGTGTGTGTTGTGGGACTGGGGACTGGAGCGGAAGACCATGCATTCTTGTTTGGGATGAATTGGTGTAGAACTGTAAGCAAGAAAATGTGGGTTGTTGTTGGAAAAACATACAAAATCACTTTGTTTAGAAATGTTAGTTCCAATAACGTAAAACTTTGCCTTTTGTGTTTTGATCTTTACAGCAACGATGGAGCCGAGTTTGGTGGCTCTATTTACCAGAAGGTGAGTGACAAGCTGGAGACAGCAGTCAACCTTGCATGGACCGCTGGCAGCAACAGCACACGCTTTGGTATTGGAGCCAAATATCAACTGGACAAGGATGCCTCCATCAGTGTAAGTATTAAAGAAGACAATTTTAGAGGAGATGATTAGGCAAATGTCACTGACAAATCCCTTCTTTTTTCTCTCTCTTTAAACAAAATAGGCTAAAGTGAACAACAATAGCCTTGTTGGTGTTGGATACACTCAAACTCTCAGACCAGGTAAGTTTACCAACTGGGCAGTTTAGTTGACATCTATTTTTTTATCTGTAAATGCCCTACAAACACCATCTCAGTTTTAAAATAGCTTTTTAAAATGGGACTGATGTACAGTGGGATTATATATAGCAACATCTAAGAGGGAAATGTCCTACATTTTATAATTTTAGCTTCTGTATGCACACATGAAGGCTGAATTGGGACTGTCTTGTTTGTGCAGGTGTGAAACTCACCCTTTCTGGCCTGGTCGATGGGAAGAACATTAATGCAGGAGGCCACAAACTGGGTTTGGGCTTGGAACTGGAAGCCTAAGGTTACCTCACACTGCAAGGGACTAGGGAATATCAGAACAATCTGGCCTTAAGTGTATGTCCAACTCAAACCAGCAAGGGGATGTCATGGAGAGATTGGTTCAAAGGCTACAGCAACAAACCTAAGTACCATTTCAAGTGGTGCTTTTGGCACTGGTACATTTGACCTTTTTTGTTGCTTTTTACTTTGTAGTTGCATCAATTCAGGAGACAGTTGTTGGCATATTATTTATAAATCATGTCATTGTTCCTGTGCAGCACTGCCATAATTTGATCAATACAATCCCTCTGTCAACAACTCTGTGTGGCTTCATTGTGATAATCCCAGACACTGTTTTTCTTTGTGAAAACATTTAGTTTGTGGATTTGTGTGGTGAGTGTTGTCATACTTCTCTCAGATTTTTCTTACATTCATGACATCTGATATTCCTTGCCATTCAACAGTTCCTACTTCCAAACAATTTTTTTCTCACATATTTAAATACTGCTGCATCCTTTCTCATGCACACAAGGACACCGAAGTTCTGGTTTGTGTCGACCTATGGGGTCTAGGCTGTTCTAGTTAAGCTACAAATATGATCTTCCCTTAAACTTGGCAGTTTTTGGGTTGCTCAAAGATGGATCTGTACGTTTGAGAGACACCTGCACTCATGGTCGACCAAACAAGAATCGGTTTTTGTTATTTCTGTGATAACAATGCCTAAGGGGGACACACAAATTATGTTCACAGCAATGCCAAACTATCATTCTCTGGAGGTGGTGTAACTTGAAGTTGCACATGTGTGCTCCAGAAACCTGCTTCCCTGATCTGGGTGGAGTCGGAGCCCACAGGAAGTCATGGAGGTCCTTATGTGTATGTATACATTTTCAATAAAGTCTTTGAACTCCTCGGATGTCTTTATGTGATAATTGAAGTGTTGATTACAAATACTGACATGGTTATTATTAAAGTCTGAAATGATTTCAGAGATGCATTTAGTAAACAGTTGATGTCCATCTGAAATGGACTAATTGGAGCTTAAATGTTAAATGCCAGGAATGGACTTTGAAATTATCCAATAATCACTACTTTTGATGTGGGAGTATTTATTTTGACATCTTCAACAGAAATGGATAAAAGAAATGCTACATTCAAACATTTAGCTTTTTTGTTTTCAGTATTAGTTTTGTTTACAGCCAGTACCTCAGTGATGACCTATGCTCTGTTTCTTTAGAGTCTGTTAAATTCTGTGTTGTTAGTCAAAACTACATTCTCAGTCTGAACTAGACAAACCACACAAATATTTCGAGAACACTGAGAATGTCACTTTGAGACGCAGCTCAGTCATGATGTAATGATTTGAGAACCCCCTTTCAAAAGCTTTGGATGTCAGGGTCAAGGCCTAAAATGTTCCATGACTGAGGTTTCATTTTATTCCAAACAAGTATGCTGAAGGAAAAGAGGAAATCAGAAAGAGTCATGTTAATCAGAGGTAAATTCAAAATTTTAGAACATAAAAAAAAACAAAGAAAATGGTCATCTTTAGGGACACCAGCTACTGCTTAAAACAGAAATTTGGATGGCCATCCCTATCACAAATATTTTGTGCATGGAATGACATGCTTGATAGTTTTGACGATGGCCTGAACATACCACCAGGAAATATGTCGAGGCCATTATACCGACACTCTTTTCAGCAGGACATGAGGACCCCGGCTGCCAGAAATGAGCTGCCGTCTGTGGAAGATGTGTTTTATTGTTGTGGGCAAATAATTTGTAAAACTGACAGTTTCACACTTTGTAAAACTGACAGTTTCACACTTTATCATATGTGTTGTTTGGCACAGTTGGGTTTTGGGACAGAGGCTTATGCACTCCCCTAAACAAAAGTAATGTACCTGACCTGTAAGAGATATTAATCTGAATAACTGTGAAATGTTTTGACTTTTTGTATTTTCATTTCTCGTGTTTTTGCTGGTGTTTGTCTGTTTTTGTACATTTTCTATGTTCATTTATTCATTTCAGTGTTGATTCTGCACAATATAGGTCCTTCAGTATTTTTTCCACAGTCAGGAAATTCTGTTCAATTAAAAGATATAATAGTTCTAAGCATTGGTTTTACACATTAAAAGCCAATACTACCTGGGGTAAATGCCCCTAAAAGGTCTGGCAGAGGCAGGTTTTATGTGTTTCAGAAATGAATATTGTCTTCCACAAACAACCAAAATAACAGCTTTTTCCCATCTTGCATTTATTTGTCAGCACATACCAAAGCAGAAACATTGAAAACGCACATTACATTTACATTCATTATTCTTTTTGTGGTGAATTAGAAAATTTCAGTGCATCAGAGGCTGGTTGAAAGTTGAAAGGCAAAGTTGCAGCAAAAACATCCAATGAATCAAAATGAAACTGTTTTACTGAAGATAAATTGCAGCATTTTGCTTGTTTTTTCTTTGTGCCTGTCTAAGCTTGTGCTACCATTTTTGCATCTGCAAACCCCCTCTGTACTTTTGGACTCATCACTGGCATTTGCATGTAGTTGCAGCGGTCCCATTTATTCAATGAGGTTTCATTCTTCAGCTTCAGTTTTGGTTTTAGCACACTTTTCTCAAATTTCTCTGCCTTGCCACCCTTCCAGTTTTACCCTAAAGATCATTTATTTTTGGAGTCTTCTGAACCACTTGGTTCCCCCTGATGTAACTCTGTGTTTTCTACTGCTACAGCCATCTTTTCCTTTGACAATGCAGCTTGGACTGTTTGGGTTTTATCTCCGCTATGTGATTGCTGACCGTCCGCTTCAGGAACACTTCTCACTGCAGACTGAAGAGATGAGCTGCTGTCTTGATCTTTTTTGTCCCCATTTGTAACATCCAGAATGTTTTTTGCCACCTTGTCGTCTCCCTTCTCAGTGTCAACTTTACTGGTTTCTTTAGTCTCTTTAAGACTTTTTTCTTTTTCCTCATTTTTGGGTGCTTTAGATGCATCAGCCTGTTCTACATCTGTGGACACGGTGCTCTTTTCTTTGGTTGAGAAATCTGCAGTTTTCTCAGATGCCAAATGCTTAATTTGATCCTCTACTTGAACACCACTTTTCTCTTGACTTTTGTCAGATTCCTCTGACACTTGGGCCACGTTTTTCTCATCAGCAGCCTTACTATCTTGAACTGAGATTACATTTTCTTTCATAGCAGGTTCTTGTCTTTCATCCTCAGATTTATTCAGAGCTTCACTCTCCACTGGGACCTCTGGTTTTAACTCGGGCAGTTTTGATGTGAGATCTGACTGATCTTTCATCGTCATCACTGGAGCTTTTTTCTCTTTTGCATTTTCATCTGCTTGATGAAGCTCGTTTCCTTCCTCATCAAGGCTCTCGCGCGGTGAAACTTTGCTTTGAGTATTTTTATCTATGTCAGTATCTACGTCTTTTCTAAGTACTTCAGTCTCCTCTGACTCTGCTTTACTTTTCTCACCATCCTCCACCTCACCATCTCTTTCTCCATCCCTGTCATCATCTTCATTCTCAGACTGTCCAGCTGAAGCTATTTGATTCTGCTGACTATCAGACATCTGGATTCCCTCCTCCTTTCTACTGTCTTGATGATAACCCTCCTCCTTGCTGGTCCCTTTCTCACTTTTGTTGTTCTCCTGCTCATCTTTTCCCACGTCTGTCTCCTCTGACCCTGTCTCTTCAAATTCTGACATCTCAATTTCCCTTGTGGTCTCTGTTATGATCTCCTCCACAAATTTGTATTGTGGCTCTACTCTCCTGTGTGGGCCTCCTGGTCGGCTGAAGCAGGGGAGGGTGTAAACGGGGGATTGGTGGTAGATGTGGGGCAGAGAGATGTGGGAGTCGGACATTGTGGATAGCCGAGCTTCCTCGCCACAGAGAAGTTTCCTGCAGAGTAAAACAAAAAATAAAATTCATTTCATCTGCAGAAAGTCAGCGGATAGCCCTAATATTTTATAGTTTAATAACATGAATAATAAAGACGATGAGTCTATCAAAACTACATTAAAGTTACACCATCATGGCTGACTGAACAATGTGCATGATGAGAAACACTAATAGGAAACTATGATTCCGTTATCTTTTCTGTGTAAGCTGTACTGTGATGATGCTGTACCTGTAGGACAGTATCTCCACATCCAAAGCCATCTTCACGTTTAGGAGATCCTGGTACTCCCGCAGGTAACCAGACATGTCAAATTTGCAATTAATGAGCTCATTTTCAAGCTCTTTGATTGTGTCCTGGAGCAGTAGAAGAAAGGGTATCAGTTCTGGACGCTACATGCCGGTTAATACTGCATAACAAAAGAGAAAACTCTCACCTGATAGTGAAGAAGTTCCTCCTTGTGACGATCCTCGACATCGTGAAGTTGCTTCTCCAGCGCTTCTCTGGTGCCTTTAGCGCTTTCCAGCTCGATGCTCTTGGCCTGCAGGCGCCTCCTGTACTCCTGGATCTCCTGCTGGGACGCCTTTAACGCCTCTCTCTTGGCTTCGGCTGCCTCAGTTAATCTCGCAAACTGAGATCGGAAAGTTTCTTCTATCTGCTTCACGTCGGGCACTGTGTGACCTTCCAGCTGGGCCCTGATGTCCCGGAGTGCCGCAGTAACGTCAGGGTGGCCAAATTCGTAGGCTTTCATATTCACCTGCGCATCCTGGATTTGGTTAATCATCTCAGAGACTTCGGCCTCATGGTGTTTCTTCAGGAAGTGGATCTCTTCCACGAGGGACTGCGCTTTCTTGTCCAGCACTAGTTTCGCCTGATACGCTTGGTTCATGTCCTTCTTCAGGACCATGATACTGTTCTCAGCTTCCAACCTGCCTTGCGTCTCCCGCTCATGTCGTCCTTTCAAGCTGGAAAGCTCTCCCTCTAAATTCTGGTGCTCAATTTCAATTTGATGTTTCTGGTGAGAGATATCTTGAACCAGCTGCCTCAGTTTCCCGAGCTCTGGTCCGTACTCCTCCTCCAAGCAAGATGCGGGTTTTGCTTTCCCTCTGATCTCCCGTATTTCCCGCTCCAGAAGGTGGTTCTGCTGCTCTAGCTGGTGCACTTTCTCTATGAACCCGGCAAGGCGATCGTTTAAGCCATGCATCAGTTCTTTCTCGTTAAACTTTCCAGGTGACGGCTTCGTCGAACTCACGTCCCCAGACGTCCTCCAAGGCACGAGGCTGCTGTCTAATCCCGAGCATCTAGGTTTGTGTGGTGAAAACGCATCGCGAGCTGCTATGTGCTGGAAGTCAAACCTGCTATCCATGCTGCGTCTCGTGCTGTCGATGCGGATTTCTGATGCTGTAAGGCTCCTCACGCGCTTTTATACCCGTCCACATCTGCCTGGTATGCAGAATGGAGCTGTCCGCGGTGCTGAAAAGGTGTAGCATCAGCTGATGCCTTAATGAACGCTTACACCACAGTTTTGTCGCAGACTGCAATCATCTGGGTAGACTACACACGTCAGTCCACAAATAAACCTTCACTTCAAGTGTGGTATTACTACAATAGTAATTTAAGTAAAATTTTAGTCATACATTTCTTTGTTGCGTTTCTCAGCTCATATGTGTAATGACATCAGTGATTTCAGTGTTGATCAGGCTGAACCCAGTTACCCAGTAACAACAGTAACCTTGGTGAGGAAGTTGCATTGTTTAATCTGATATTGAAAAGTATGCAACTCAAAAGCAAAGTTTTTAGCGTTTAATAGCAATAGTCAGCCCATCCCCCACGGTGAGCATGCTCAGTTCAATCCTCTGGTCCTTATGCAGCTTCTTGTTGAGAGCATCCAGACTTTGGGATGTGAGGTCACTGGGAGCAGGATTCACAACTTTCCCACTCCATAACACCTTGGGGTACAAAAACAACAGGGCTTTTTATAAAAAAAAATTCTGTACATCGTCAAAGTGTTTTTGTGTGATGTTTACTTACATTATCAATTGCAATAATCCCGCCTTTACGGATAAGCTCAAGGGACTTCTCAAAATATCTGTCATAGTTAGATTTATCAGCATCAATGAACACAAAGTCATATGTTCCAGCCTCCCCAGCTGCTCCCAGTTCATCTGAATAAACGGAAATGAAAATGAGCACCTTTGTATTTTTAAAAAGTAAAAGGTGAGATTTACAAAGGGACTTACTCAGAGTCTGCATCGCTATTTGATGGCGTACATCTATTTTGTTTTCAACTCCAGCCTGCAGAAAAGATTAAGTTACACATACTGAGAGTTGTGCAGGGACTTTTCCTCAGAAGCATTCTCTAAAGAGGATGTTTGGGGAGGTTTAAACAGGGATTGATTTTGCTGCTTGGCTTTGCACCTTTGTCTGACACAGTTTCCTGAGCAGACACCTTTAACTGTCCAGCCTGCAGGATTTTGTGGAGACACAATGATAGTACCTGAATGTACAGTATGCTGCCTGCTGCACAAATTTGCCCTGACAGAGCTGTCTAAATGACATCTTTATGAAAGAGGAATTGAAGCTATGTTTTTTGTGCTGGTCTCACCTCTTTAAAAAAGGGTTTGGCAATCTCAATGTAGGTGTCTTCTATTTCACAAGCTACCACATGTCCATTCTCTGGCATAGCCAAAGCCATACTCAGTGCATTGTACCCTGTGTACATCCCTGCATGATAAACACAGATTGAATAAATTTCTTATGATATTCAAAACACAACATTTTGAAGTGTCCTGTAAAGATTATAACCATACAAACAGTTGATCATGAAATCCAAAGGATAATCCAAATTTTGTGATGTATTTTAAATATACTGTTGGTAAGTTGAGATTAACTTTGTAATTAATGCAATGGATTTCCCCCTGTAAAAATTACCATAAGCAGTTGAAAAGGATAAAGTTGTGGACAAATACCATAAACATAAATAAATAAAATTTCTGTCCTGAAAAGTTATATCCAAAACAGACAAAATGTAAAATAAAACCCCAATAACTAACGATAATGTAAGACATATAATTAAACGTCAAGTAAAACTATTTATCCACAATAAGGTTTGGTAGCTCCAAACAAAAGGTGTTTTTCTTTCATGTCCTTTATTTACAGTAAGCTTACCAATTTCAATAGCTTTTGTAGCATTAATAAGTCGAATAAGGTTTGCCATGAACTGCGCTTGTTCACTGGCCACCATCATTCTATTCCATGTGTCTTCAAGGGTTCTCTGTAAAGAAAATAAAAATCAAGTTCAATATGTTTTATTTAATGGATAGACTGAATGGACAAACCTTCCAGCTGTCATTAAATGTGTGTAGCTGTGTCAGTTTACTGGCCCTCTGCTTCCCTCTAGTGACCAAGACACATATTACTTTGATTGCGATATGTGGCACTTTGCTTATTGTTGACCTCTTATGTTTATTGTCTTTGTACGACGTGTCAAAGACTAACACAGAAAAAACATAAGCTAAACAAATGATATTCAGTCAAAGGTTGTTTTTAAAAAAAATGTATATCATTCACTGTGGCATTGACTCTTTCATATAAGACAGTGGAAATCTATTTAAAAGTGGTTTTCTTTTATGGATGGACACTGTTAATTATCTGTTTTTTGTATTTATTTTAAATATGCATCAGACGGTTAAATCCAGTGGCGGTGAGGTCCAAAGTTTAGAAGCCACAACTTTAAAGGCTTAAGTCATCTTTGCTTTTCAGCCTGGAGCACAAGATGACCAACCAGACTTCATCTAACCTAAATAAACTGCAAGGGACCTGAGCACAGAGATTAATTTTAGAGTGGGACCATGCCAGGTGATGTGCTCAGCGTAATACTCATCTGTCTATTTGCTCTATGTCCCTATGCTTGAGGGTTGCCTGACAGAAGCCATCACCATTTCCAGCTGACAGATTGTTGGACAATTGTAGAGTTCATACATGAAGACAGGAACCTCTCCAAACACACACGCCAACCTGACTGGCAATTTAGAGCCACCAGTGCTCCAGCATTTTGTGGGCCAATTTGACTAAAATCTATTTTAATGTATGTAAACCTATTTGAACTGAGCTAATTTAGTGATTGTAGCTTTTCACTACATTTTCCTAACAGCTGACTGTATTAACAATGAGTTAGTTGAGGACAGAATGGAAGGTCTCAGTAATAATTCATCAACTAAGCAATAGTTCATATTCATGGTTCTATTGCATCCCTATTAGTGATATTAATTCTAAATAGTTACTTCACAGCCTCTGATAATTGAATTTTTAAATAATTTTTGCCTTTATGGTTGTCAGTACTGAAACATTTCTTTGTGAGTACTTTTCATTAGTAGCACAGGTCATAGCCAAAAAAATTAAATATATAAACAGATCAACTAGAGCAAGAAATGGCTGGAAAAATATTTATTAACACATTTCTTTTAGTAATATTAGCTCATGAAAACCTTTCCAGCCTTTTGCAGCGCCAGTCCAAATATAGGTTGCTTCCATGAGACTTTAAATGAGATCATGCTGTAATTTGCATGAAATAGTGAAATAAAAAGTTTCCAATTGTTTCTATAATTTCACAGTTTTGTACTACTCAATAGACCTGAAATGATGTAAAGTCTCATTAATCAAGCAAATGAAGTAACATCTCATTAATGAAGTATTGCATATTTTGCCCTTTAGTTGTAGGACAGAAAAGGGCCTCATAATCAGTTGGTGAGGTAAGTAAGAGTTAACCTGTCAACAGCCACCAGGACCTACTATAAAACTCCATCAGGAATTATGAGAGAACAATTTAGCAATGATTTGTAAATAATAAAAATGTTAAATTTCTGAATAAACGATCCATTAACTATTTGTAAGGTATAGTTTTGCAATATTTAATTAGGAATAACTCCTTATTCCTATGTTTTTCTGGTAATTGGACACTAAAGCTGGTGTATCATATACACCAATATTTTTATTTCTTAAAGTACAATATATATATATATATATATATATATATATATATATATATATATAATACATTTAAGAGCACATAACATGAAACATCAGTGGTAAAACATAACTTAGAAATATAACATGTATACATCTGAGGATAAAACATCTGACCTGAAGTCAGTAACTCACCATGTATGTCAAAGGTGACAATACAACAAGACATGATGGGTTATGGTTTCCTTACCAGTCTGAGTTTGGTGAGGACTGGATGTTCCCTCAATGAGTTGTTAACCACATACTGCAGCACAGGATCTTCCCTTCCTTGGCCATGGCTCTTCCCGATTAGTGCAGACGTCCCCACACCTGATCAACAGCAGAGCAGCACCTGAAACAATCAACACCAGATTTCTCAAAGATAAAACACATTACTTTGTTTTGGTTTTCTCATACCTGTTAATACACCTACAAGCCCAAGACAGAAAATCATTTTAATGTCAACAGCCATCATGCAGAGACTTTAGGGAAAGACTGAACAGCTTGTGTTGAAATCCACTGAGTCTGTTCCTATCTGCTCTTTTTATGCAGAATCATCTGTTTGTTTTAGTTAACCTTTTGAGATGGTGGCTCAGCTTATTGATTTTCTAGCTGTATTGTGCAACCTTGAACATTTTGTGAGGTTGCTTAATTGAGGAAATTTTCTGACAAGACAGAAAAAATCAGAAACAGTGACATTAGTTTAGAGCATAACTTTTAAAGAGGTTGCATTTTAAGAATTAATTGCATTAGACGAATAACTACCAGAGTGTATGCTTTTGTATTTGCTAAAGCCGTGGAAAAAAACAAGAAAGGGAACTACAGTCAGTGTTATTGTAATCCAGAGAGACTGTTGGATTTATTATCTGTTACTCGGAGTCTTTTTATATGTATACAACTATTTACAAGATAACATGCATGATTTTTATGGTTTAAATATTTAGAATAGGAAATAAGCTGCATTCAACAACCCGAACAGGCCAACTTTATCATAGTGGCTGCCTTTTTAAAGGAGCTACTATCAATAGTTATTTCATTGTTGAAGCTGGAGAAAGTATCCATAAGTAGACCTACATTTCTTATAGCACCCTCTCTCAGATCTTAATCAAACAGTTCAAATATTCTGTGTATGCAGAGTGAATTCCTAATATTCATTCTTGATGAAACTGCTGAGATTTAAGATGCAATAATGTGGCACTTTGTTACTGCAAGGCAAGTCAGTAATTTGTCACTACTTTCTATTCTACAATGTTTCCACCTAGTGGTAGATAGACGGAAAATGCTCTGTTTTGCCCATGAATATGTAAAACTTACAAAAATAGGCAATGAGCTTCAGTCAATGACAAACAGAATAGAATACATTAAAAAGGGCATCAAGGTCATTTTGATGTAACTGTAATAATCAAACAAATCATAGCAAATAAGAGTTTTGTTTCTTGTCATAAAATAAACCCGAATGTGTTCGAACTGAAGAGGGGTTCTGTCTAGAGTTCATTTGAGGTTACTTATCATTCCCTTACAGTAGCGTAAAGCAATTTACAAAATTAAAATACAGAATATTTATGTATGTATCGGACACACACAACACAACCATGCACAAATAGATATTTAAGTAAAATGCAGTTATGATGGCGACAGTGGTAGTGAGGAGGCGCCATCTCACTTTCAGCTGAGCTTTTTCAGCACAATTTTTTTCCCAAATCAAAGTTTTGATGTAGGGGGTAGCTGGATGGAAATATTCCAACTACCCCAAAACAATTTAGAAATTTAAAATGAATGTGTTTTGCTTAAGATATAATTTTGTGGGGGAAAAAAAAAAATTGTTTTAGCATTTCTTTCCATGCATCTTGTAAGATATTTCCTTTTGTGTTGACATGGAAAGTTTCCAATAAGCATCATCTAATGAATTTGTAATTAAACTGTTTGTGATGCAAAATATCCCCTTCAAACAAAGTGGCCTTCGCTCCAGATGTAGTGGAATAAATTACATGTTAATGAATCATCAAACTAGTTTCCTGAATGGACGTCTGCAGATTAAATACTGTAAGTGTTTGTTTTCTAAAATTATATTAGTGGCAGAACAAAGAAGATATTTGCTTGACTATGCTAAAAAAACTGTATTTTTTACACGAATCTTCTATTTTCTTTAAAATTATAAATAGAAGAATTTCATTGAAACAGAAAATAGTGCACTTGTCCAGCACTTGAGGTGCTTATTTTGTGTCCATTCATACAAGATATGGTTCATTAGGGATGATTTCATTTTGATTAGTGACAAAACAGTTAAAATATATTTCCTTAAGTTGTTTATGTATATCAGAGAGGTTGTTGTACTTCATAATACTAAAGAGTTACCAATTAATGTTACGTGTAAGCAGGGCTCCAGGCTAACCTTTTGCACTGGTTACACCACAATTTTTTAATGTTGTGAAAAATGTTTTGAACATTTTCCAAAGACATTAATGGTAAATTAAGTTATTGTAAAAAATAATTGCCATTAGAAAACTTTCATGCATAAATTTGCATTTTACAAAATGACCCAACCCAAAATCAAAAAATTTCCATCCCAATTATTAAAATATACTAGAAAAGAGCCATGAGAGAGATGTCCACTGTAGTGAGCACTATGCATTAAATGGTTAAGTAGGCCTAGAAAAAAACATTTACTTAAATTTCTAGCTTCAGTGAATGAAACTAAGCATGCTGAATTCTGAAATGGATCTTGAGTTTGATCTGCTTCTGGCAAATTTCTCTCCTCTGGATTTAAGGCAGCTCCTCTTAGGTTATATGCCACGATTTTGGCCAATGGTGGCCCCTTGTACTAGAGTGTTTCCCTCTACCACAGTATCTGGGCTTGCCTATGAAACATTAGGCACACTGGTGCGCCCAAGACATACAAATACATACTACATACAAATTTGCACTTGTTAGTTATATGTGAATTTATGAGCCCACATAATACCCCCCCCCCCCATTCCTTACATCCATATATTCACATGTTTTTGTTGATTATAAGTTGTCTTGTTAAGATTGTGTTGTACTACATTAAGTTGTTCATTTCTTCCAGCGATCTGTCATCTCATCTTTGTAAAGGGTTTAGGGAATATATTTGTTTCTCTGTGTATATTTCCTTCCATTTTATGTTCCGTTTCTTTATTAGGGTCTCAGGTCCAGAACAGGAGGAGTTTCAGTACCAATTTTTTCTTTTCTCCTCCTCTATCTGTTGTTGTCAATTTGCATGGCAAGGCAGGAACATATGAGGGACGAAAAATGACAAAACAAAAAATAAATATGAAAATCAATATATATGCACATAAATAAATAAATGCACTTATAAATAGATAAATGCATAAATAAATAAATATAAAAATAAATAAATACACATATAAATAAATAAATATTAAAATAAATAAATACACATATAATTGTATTTATACATTTATATATGTATTCATTTATTTATTTCTACATTAATTTATTTCTACTTTTATTTATTTATTGGTACATTTCTGTATTTCTGCAATTCTATATTTATTTATTTATTCATTTCTGTGTCCGTATGTTAATGAAGTGGGTGGTTCTAATATTTGTCTGCAGCGCAATTGGTTGGATTGGTGTGTATGATCCCATCTACTGCTCGAGTACATGAGTTGTTTCGGTA
>JAVQJG010191617.1:0-17392 GCA_036024015.1 Craterocephalus amniculus | reverse complement strand
TGAGTCTCCACCAGTTTGACCTTATTCTTGAATTTTCACACAAATTGTTCAGACCTCCCAGGTGAGAAATAGCAGTTTCCACAGACATGAAACCAAAAAACAACTTCACCTGTCGCTGTTTCCATCTCTTCTTGTTGAGTTGGGTGGCAACACTGAGGCTGCTTGAGAAGCCCTGCAGCATAACTCAAAGGGATCCCAGTACAAATTCATCTGGAACATTCTGTATCATCACCTCACTGCTGCAGCTCACTGATACAGTCCCAGTACCATAAATCTGATGGACAGCGGTGAAGTGGACGCTGAGTAAGTTATGATTACAGAATTTTGGCAAGCGTTAAGAAGCTGGGAGCATCTAAAAAAAGCATTAGTGTCAGGTTCCAGATGCTTTATAACAACTGACACTTGTCATTATACAACTAGCTCATCTTCTGCAGCTGCTGACAGAAAAAAGTCTGGATCTGCAAAGTGTTCCTGCAGCATATAAGAGGACTAAATCATTTTGCCATCACTCTTCGCCTCAAAATGCTTGGATGCACTCACACATACCCAAAGCGCTTCTTGTCAGCATATTCTCACCATCTATCGCTGTACTTATGAGCTCTTTACTGACAATCTAGAGTCATGCTGGCATGTAAACGGGTACTTTTTCCAAAGCAAGCTCTTGCACTGAGCATGGGGAGAGGTACTGTAGTCACTCTCAGGAGCTTTGAGATGAAACACAAACAAGAAAAACCTTTTTACCTGACTCACTGTGTTTCCTCTACTGGTTTTACAGTTTCCACTGTGAGACAAGAAAAAGTAATGAAAAAAAGGGGGGAATCGTACAGGGAGCTTGCAGGCACCAAGAAGGACGACCTGACTTTGAGTTGAAAGTTCAGTGTTCACTTAAGCATTGCAGCAGAGGGCGGCCGGGACCCTGCAGTTTACATTTTATGTGGGGAACGTTTGCCATTTGCTCTCAAATGTTATGTTGGTTTTTCCTCTTGTTCCAATGGGAGCCGTCAAGTGTGTGTGTATGTGTGTGTGTGTGTGTGTTTGCTTTAGAATGAAAACTCCTGACTTAAGTTTTCACACGCACAACAGAGTTGGCAGTGAAAGGTCGTGGGGCAGGGAAAGGTGGCGGGATGTGGCAGCAAAGTGAAATTGGTGTCTGCTTTGTCCCATCAGGAAATCAGCACGGGACGCCGTGTATGGTTGCCTTTTACAGTAAACTCCAACAGTTATTGTTTGTGTGTTAGCTGGGTGGGGAAAGAGCGAAAAATTACATAAAGGCATCTGATACAGGCTAATTCCTGGGTCTTTTTCTCTCCTCAGTCAGCTTCACCCTGGGTCATTACATTTCAACCCTCCGTTGAAGCTGCAAATTACAATTTTTCCCTTTTTTTATTTTTGCAAAAAAAGGAAAAAGCTTCATTGCAAGAGTTATTTCTCACGAGACAGAAATTGGCAGTCGTAGGATTTCTGCCAGATCCTGAGGTCGGCAGGTGGGTTCTATGCCCCAGCCATATGCTTCATATCACTTGTTTTTGTTACCAACCTTTGATGTGCGGAAAAGAAAAAATACTGAAAAACAGGGTAAGCCTGCAGTTCATTAAGCTGTAACCTTTCACAGCCGATCAGTAATGAACAATTTGCTCACTTAGCGTCTCAGAGTAGGCTGAAATTATTATATTTTTAATGCCATTTGTAGTTATAGTAAATGGGAGTAAAAGGTTCTGATATAAGCAATGAAATAATAAGAACTCAATGCTACTTGTTTCTTCCGGTGTTAAACGAAATTAGTATCATTCATGTCTGTACCAGTTAATCCAATTCAGGGTCGCAGGTGGGCTGGAGCCTATCCCAGAAATGATCAAGCGAGAGGTGGGACACCCTGGACAGGTCGCCAGTCCATTGCAGGCAGAGAGGCAGACAACTATTCACACACACACACTCCCAGGCAGAAATTAGAGTGACCAGTTAACCCATCCTGTATGTCCTTGAACAGTGGGAGGAAGCCAGAGTACCCGATGAGAACCCACACATACACGGGGCGAACATGCAAACTCCACACACAAAGGGTCACTGTTTCAACCATTTCTGTCATCAACCACATGCTAAGAAACAAACCTGATTTACACTTGAATTGTCAATCATAAATAACTCCACACACTGTCTTTATTAATTATTACAGCAGGCAAGATGCAGGTGTAATGTTTTCCATGGCATACGTTTGTCTGTTTGTCCATCTGGCCATTTGTGATGCATGTCTGTTAGTCATTCTGCTAGCGAAAAGTCACAGGCAGATTTTGATTACATTTTCAATAAATCTCAAAAATGATATCAGGAACATCTGATAAGTTATTGTCGTTGATCCAGATCACCGTCTGGATTCAGAAACTTTTTTTAATAGGATCAGCAACATTCCAATACCCACTAGAACCACCAGAGACACCCTGTCAATGATGATCATTTTGCCAATACAGCTTCTAACTCAACAGACAATGTCCAGAATCATTGCCAAAAAAAAAAAAAAAAAAATCATTTACAAGACGGTAACATGGCAGATGTTTTTATCCCACTTTGTTTCACCCGGCTCATTGTGGATCCGATGATTCAAAATACAAGGGGGTACTGGGTGGGCGATGGCTTGGCGGAGGTCTGTGTTTCCTGTCTCTGATTTACAATTAAATAGAACAGTGAAATTAACAAAAAAGTAAAACTCACACTTAGAGAAAAGGAAGTTTGTTTTATTCAGTGCCTCTGTTAAGTGGAGGAAAAACTGCTGGACAGTTAAATGCAACAGAATCGGTTAATTCTGGAAGATCTGAACAAAAAAGACGCTGTAATGGTAAAATACATACTGTATATAAATAAATGGTTGGAATACAAAGAAGAAATCAAAATGTGGCTCAGCTCAAATTAAATATGATGTCCAAGCTTTGGGTAGATGAATGCTTTACCTGTAATGCGTACACCTTGCATGATCAGGAGATGAACAGGACAATGACACAGATGTGTTGATTTCAGCCCTAGAAGCCTAGAAATCATATATGACGCAATCTTGTGCCAGAAAAAGTACAGCAACATCTAAATCCTCACCTTAAAAAGCCCCCAAAAGCTCTACATTATACACGATAGTGACAACCAGCTTCACCCACAGTTAAGAATATTTAATTGTGGGTGCATTACTTTTTAGAGATTAACTTTCTTCTAATAGAAGACGAAATGTCATTATGCTGATCAAGCTCAGTGAAAAATAGAAATTGATAACTTCTATGTTAAATCATTTAATTTGTTTTGCCAGTTTAAACCTAATTTCAGGGTTGGATTGGTGCATAAACTTGAAAAAAAATGATAATTATGCATATTGTTTGCTACATATTCTCTCTTTAGTTTATGTGGAAAGTATTGCTCCTGAGTTTACAAACCCTTTATGCAGGACCCATTTCATAATCTCAACTTGTTTTAAAATTGGGGGGCATCTGTTACAAGTCATTTTAAAAAATGCAAAGAAGCATGCTCACAGGCATAATGCAAGAGGATGGAGAATGAATACATTTTTAATTACCAAAGCAAACCAAAAGTGCAGCTAAAGCACAAAGGCAAGGAATTCAGGAAACAAAGAACAAAGAAAAACAAAGGAGTATAAATATCCTGGGAGGTGTGATGAGGCAAGTGAATGCAGGTGAGTAAATTAAAACATACATGTGGTGAAATAAGAAAAGAATAAGATGGGAAGTATGCATTTTTTTAAAAAGCAACAAATGTATTCAAGAAAAACACATACTAGTGGAACCTCACTAAAACCTCACTAAAACAAAATATAAATGAAACATTAGGTTGTTACTAAACTAAACAAGGAAACTAACAGAATCTTAAACATAGTTTTAAAAGTCAGGAAGATAAATTCACAGTAATTCATAAAAGGAAAAATGATCTAAGAAAGAAACATGGAAAGAAATTGGATTTTTTTATTTTAAATCTCAATAAAACAAAGCCCAAATGAACCCCTATATGCCTAAACTTAGCTTAACGCTTCTATCAAATCCCAAGGCCAACCATCCAAATACAGCAATGCAGTAATTTGTTTTTGAAATAAGTTTGATTGTATCTTGTGCAGATAACAGAGATGATTTTAAGTTATGTGATACAGTCACTTTGTATTTGCATGTATGTATTCTGTATGTTTTCCTATGCTTGCAGAAATATGGTAGTAGCCTGGTGCTAATATCTAGCAACAATTATTCAGTAAAAGGTTAGGTTTCGCTGGTAAACTTTGCTGTTAGTTGATTAATTGAGTAATTATTGGTATAATTATTTATCTGCAAATATATTGACATTATGGTTAAATTATGAGGCAATATGAGGCAATGAATTTTGTGTGGCATGGGAAAGGGTTTGGATAAGTACTGGTTCCTTCCCACTCCCTTTGGACAGAGACTTTTCCTTTTATGCTCTTTTGTATAATTTTTATGTTTTCTTGTTTTTAAATTGTCTTTAGTTCAGATAAAAGTTTTTATTTCAATTTAATTAAGTATTAAAATCAGCATAAAATTTTTCCTGGATACTTAAAGAGAAAAACGTGTAAAATGCAGTAACAGCACATATTGTGGATGTAGTTGTGGCCCCCCTCTGTGGAGAACCTGCTTCCTGTTTTTTTTAGTACATTCTGTCAAATTCTGAATGAGTTACAAGACGGTTTGTCAACGACTAAATGTCAACCCTGACAACAACAGGAGATGTGAACTTTTCAGTTTTTGTTTGAGGAAAACTGCTTACATGAGCGTCACCATGAAACCACTATTCCCTCCTTTGCTCTTCTTCTGAATTCTTATAGTGAAATTAAACTGCTGCACAGATGGAAAAATAGATGTATGGGAACACAGATAAGGAGACAGTACAACAATGACTCAAAAATATAAGGCATCGGGGATGTCTTTTCACCAAAGTGAAAGCACATGAAAATGCCGTCAAACAATGTATTGATTTAGGAGGTATCATTTGTCAGGAGCTGAGCAACAACAAGGGCCTGTGGCCTGGAATGAACCGGATTTCACCTTGTCAAATCAATATCTGGTAAAGAAACAATAAATATTGTGAAATAATCTTTTTCTGTGTATTGGACAACTGCTTTGGAGAATGTTTTCAAAGAGAATGATGTGTCAATGTGTGTGTCTGTGTGTGTGGATATTTTCTGATTATCTGGCGATGTAATCATGCTTGTTGCCTATCCCTTGTCCTCCTACCAGCCCTCCTCCTCCGTCCTCCCCCTTTATTTATTTACCCAGGTCTCATCCAATCGAGTGACAGATCAGTCTGGGGAAAGGGCAGCTTGCCAAGGCAACCCTCTGTGACAGAACAATGCATTAGGACATTAAGACACCAGCGACTGTGCAAAAAAAAAAAGAAAAAGGAGAAGAAAAAAAATCAATCATGCATCCCTGGATGCATTAGAGGCAGAGAAGGGCACCTCTCACACTTTTTTGGCTCTGCTGCTATGTTTCTGTCTCTCTAATTCTGGATGTGTGCACACCTGGTTGGGCTTGTTTACCTCACCATCTTCTATTTAGGAGGAGTAAGCTGGCTTTTAAACAAATTCTTATCCCCCTCTTTGAGGTGGAGAGGCCTGTACGAGTGCCAGAGGATTAATAGGTAACATAATTTTTTTGTCTCTTAACTTACATACACCTAAAATTAAACTTGTGAATGTTTGCAAAGGAATCTGTACCATCTGTGTAATTTTTGGAATAGTAAATGGTCAATGTGGGTTAAAGAAATATTCCTTTTTTTTATTAATTGGAAATGTAGTTAAATTGCACGGCCACCTGAAGAATATTTCTAGAGGATGGAAGCTGATGGCTCAACATGATTTAGAAAAACTTGTCCAAGCATTTGTTTTCAGGTTTGACTAATGTGATGGAGTTTTTATTAGGCTTCTCAAAAAATCCCTAAGACAGCTGCAACTAATCCAGAATCCCGCTGCTCGTTTCCTCCATCCATTCTCCAATTCAGGGTTGCAGCGAAGTTGGAGCCTATCCCAGAAATTAGCAGGCAAGAAGGAGTGTACACCCTGGACAGGTCGCCAGTATATCGTAGAGCCAACACAGAGAGCCAAACAACTACTTACACATACTCCTAGGGAGTGATCAATTGGCCTAACATCATGTCTTTGAACTGTAGGAGGAAGCCAGAGTACATGGCGAGAACATGCAAACTCCACACAGAAAGGCCCCTGTTCAACTTCTAAGATCATCTGGGTCACGTTTGCTCTCTATCCTGAGACTTACAACTAAAAAAGGAGAATTGTTTAGATTTTATGGTCTTAATATCTCGACCAAAGTATAAGAAAATCTGAAATCTGCTCTAAACCTTTGCTCTTTTAAATTAGGTTTTTAACTTATTTTGATATATTTTGAAAAAAATATATATATTTTTCGCACACCTGCACTTTATCCATGTTTCTATGCAAAAGATCCGGTTAAATCCGCTTACAATTAGCCCTGCACTGTTATTCTGATTCTGATTATATGTCCATATGATCATATGATTATGATGTGCATTTACATGAATCGCATCTTTGAACAGAATTAATCACCATGACATGATGATCTCCAGCATAAACAAACACCACCACGTGTGCACATTTATTGTTGTCAGTTCATCCCCTTTAAGAAATCTAAATTTTTCTAAAATCTCAATCAAATGTATTTGTCACTTATTGATCAGTTCTGCTTTGATCCTAAACAAATTTTACTGAGTAAAGTGAACAGTGTGATACAGGGCCATACAAGTTACAAAAATTTATAATGGACAATTAGAATGTGTTTGCGTTTTTATGCACACTGACTGGAACAGCAATCGACATAGCCCACCCATCTCAACTGGAATCAAAATTTTGATACAAAAGAGTCTGAATGGATCAGAATCTTTCACTTAGTTTGTTTACATAAAACATTTTTTGGAGAAAAAAATTTATGTGGGAAGTTACAGGTTCAGCTCCCCCTAGTGGCCAAAAGTTACACAACCAACCAACCAACCATTTTCTGAACCGCTTAATCCAAGTGGGTCCCGGGTGTGCTGGAGCCTATCCCAGCTGTCAAGGGGCGAGAGGCGGGGTACACCCTGGACAGGTCGCCAGTCTGTCGCACAAAAGTTACACAATTTACCTTAAATGTTTCTTTTACCCTATGCTGTAATGCGTTTTATGTCTTATGTGAAGCAATGTGCGTTGTCCTGTACATTAAACTTGCTACACTAACAAAGCTGCCTTGGCCTGCCTAAATAAATAATGTGGGGAACTTTATTGAGTTTCATTCCATATTTGTCTTGATTTATAACATTGGAACCAATTATTTACTCAGAAATTATACCTTGCTCATCACTTTTAATGGAGCTTACTGTTACTGTGAAGTAAATAGATTACATAGGTTCTTTAATCAGAGGTTTGCAAACAGGTTCATGTGAGTGAAATCAAATGGGAGCCTGAGAAATAAAGATTTCATAGGCACAAATCCTGGATGAGGACAGAAAACAAGAAACAGAAATCCATGGATTGATGATGATGGAGTAAGGAACAGACAGAGATGCACTGAAAACCCCTGATGAGGGGGAGATGTGGAAGACAGTGGTCTGTAACACTAAGCAACAAAATTACAATGCTCTGATTGAATTTAGAAAAGTTACAAGAGACTTGAACAGAAGAGTTGCAAAAAGATATGACCATGACAGAGGGGGAAAAGCATACCAAGCCTCATTCAGAAATGATTAAAACATGCCTTACCACTGCAGTCCAACTGGCTGATGCTAACTTATTACTGACAAACCCAATAAATGCATTAATGCTCTAAATGATTGATATATGATGTCTGGAAGGAAAAAGGTCCACATTTCCATTGCCTTTGGCATTGTATTTAACTCTAAATGTTTTGGCATGAAGTCAGAGATGGATATCATTTATATACAAAGAAAACTGGACCCTTATCATATCATTTTCATATCCAAACAGTTCCAGTATTACTAGAAATAATCATGTATCTTTTTTTAGAAAATTAGTTTATCACTTGAAAGGAGATGAATGATTGAAGGCCAAGTGGGAATATTTTTTCTTTTAATTATCCAAAACCATGTCAATAGAAAAAAATACATACTCTATCAAGGCTAAAACACTCTTTCAGAACATTTGAGAAATTGAAGATTGAATTATTCTGACAGCAACAGCTCACAGGGTTGGAGAAAGAAAAAGGGAACAAATCTTGTTGAACTTGTGCTTAGGAGTTTTAGTTTGTGACCTTAGAAAAACTGAAGGGTGTTTCATTGCAGCAGGGGAAACAGCCAAAACCCAAAGCGAAACTTAACTTAGAGCCTGAAAAAGCTTTTAAATCCTACATCTAGGAATAAAAAAAAATGTATGGACTCCGATTAAATTCCCCCCTTTTATTTCTATGTTTTTGTTTTTACACCAATCACCAAACCTAACTCACATCTGGGGTTTGAATGGAATTTGATCTGCAATCAGACCTGCATCCAATGATTTTGCAGTAGTGCTGTTTTTCTTTGATTCAGCCCAGCATGGCATCAGTGGGAGCATATGACCCCGGTGCATGAGGGATGATGTGGTTAGTGCTCCAATGTCTGTTTAAAAGAACAATCAGTTAGAACAAAAACAAAGCTCATAGCCTTTGAAACGTAAAAGTAGTCAAAGTTTTATTGTACATTCCCCTTTTTTCTTTTTTGCACCATAATGATTAAAAGTAATGTCTGAAAATTTTAAGTAGTTTTTTTTAAAATTTCATATCTGTTTTGTTTCGTCAGCGAGAGAAAAGAGACTTTGTTTTTCTCTCACTGAAGAACAGGTCCCTCTCCCAACATTCACATCCATGTCTAGCTACTTGCGGGACAGAGTACTCCACCTGCTATGCACTGTTGCAGGTCCTTGATTCCAGCAACTGTTAGACTGGAAATTGTAACATAAAAAATAACAGACATAAATGTAATGTTAGGCCCCTGAAAAACGTGATTCTTGGCATACATCAAACACACGTCTGCCTCTCATTTCACAGGCATGCGTGCTGGTGGTGCATCACCCACATGCAACAGTCCGTCTGTAACCATCCAAACTTTCTCCATGTTTTAACACACAAAGTTGAAGTTAAATGAAATAAGTAATTAAATGTCTTTCAATTCCAGCAAGATGGCCTGCTGGTATTCTGCATGTCAGTCAAATTAAATAAAGACAAGTCTCGCCTAAAAAAGATGGCTCATACACCCCTGTATGTAAATTTACATTTATGTAGACATATATGTATGTATTTTAAGTTTGGATATTATTTTTCTTATCTCAGAATTCATAATGAATGATTGTTAAAGTGCTTTTGGGGATTTAAAAAAAAAAAATTAGGTTTCTTGTCAGAGACTTCCACACACTGCACTGTGCATGTCCAATCCCTGGTTAGACCACCTGCCACTCCTTTACCAGCCTAGTAAAACTTTCTACATCCTCCACTGTTCCATAATAACACTCAGTTACTTCTGGCTGCTTGGTTTTCTTTTCTTACATATATTTCCACATTTGATCAGCAAATCTTTGTTACATCTATCCCGGTCTAGACAATAAAGCAGCCACTAATAACAACTTAAGAAAATGAGATCTAAAAAAAACAAAAAACGATTATTTCTGTCTCGTTACCATCTTAATTGTTTACTTTAAGAGAACCAGCTATCGTGATACTGCAATGTCAACAATCAGTGATTATACTCTTTCACAAAATTTCAGGTATCAAGCATTACCTTTCCTTAGCCAGGCAGTTATTTTTAAGAATGAATCGGTCTGTATGACACTGACGAATACAATGAATTGGGTTGAATTGATTTTGTCCATAAAGTGGTCTGAGACGACTTTGCTGTAAATTGGCGCTATACAAATAAAGTCAAATTTAATTGAATTAACTGTGCTCTACCCAATACTGGAACGTTTTCACTCCATTGCAACTGGCAGATATAATGACCATAAATGCTGCAAGGTTTAGCTCAGCTGATAGAGCTCTCTTCTCCTAATGACAAGACAAGACAATTTGAACCCTGGTTTTTCCCTTTCCTTATTATTTTTTTTTAGTTGTTGTTTTTCATGTGAAGTCTTCAATATAAAATTTTTACCCCAATCCCCATCATGAAATGAATCCTCTTTTCCTGTGCCAGGTACAATATACACCGCCTTACAGATCTTATTATTGTTATCCATCTAAACCATCTCATCCTCCATTTTCCGAATTTCTCTTTCCTCAAACAAGAATATATTGGAGAAGATGAAGTGGAAGAGGACATAAAATCAGAGATCAAAACAGAGCATGAATAAAACAGTAACACTCCAAAACTCTGAGAAAACAAGTCAAACAAGCTATAAAGGTAGATCAAAAAGAAATGGGGAAAACAAATCAGAAGTAGAGTCACAAAAGAGGACTAAAAAGGGGAGCTATGAGTGGATATATATTATGTGGGTACTGTTTACCTCCCAAATCAGATGGCATTTGTAAGTCCCATGTAGCTTTGCCAAATTGTCTCAACTGGGGACTAATTTATCCCACATATAACCATTGCTTCAAATCTTTTGCCTTAATGAGCAGTCGGTCCAGTGTGTAAAGCGCTGCTAAGTTTAAAGATGCACATCATATCAAGAAGTGCATATAAGCATATTATCTTAATCTTGACTGCTAAGCTCCACTGGTTATGCAGCTAGAAAGGAGTTTGTCATACTTGAAAATGTAGCCAAACAGAAGAAGAGTTTCACATTTGTCTAGGTGGGAGAAACAAGAGTAGCCCTTTGCATTCCCCGCACACATTGTTGCATTAGAAATCCCGGAGAAATGAAATAACACCGAGACATTATCTTTGGATGGGAGCCCCATTAAAAAAATGAATATTGCTTTTTCTCTCTTTCCTCATCCCCAGCGCCAGATAACGTCTAAACAAATAAATAAATAAAAAGCGGTAAATAACCGTTGCCTGTTGCTCCAGTCATTTCTCTATTACTTTGGCCAGTGGAGTGGGACCAACTTCTTATTTCTTGCTCTAAGAGGCAGCTCTCATTTTCGTTGATAAAGCGGGGTGTATGAGGAATTGGAGGAAAGGAATAGATAAATAAGTGGTGGGGTGCAGTTACATTGAATTTTATGAATTAATTTTGCACACTCATTTGAATATAGTCATGTCTTCAGGGCAAGGATGGGTTTCACCTTACTGCCTTTCATATCTTCACATGTGACCTATTTTATGCAGACACACAAAATACATATGGCAGAAAACACACCAAGATGTTCCCAAATGACTTAGTCACCCCTTCATTACTTTTTATGGTACATACATTTGCTGAAAAACCCTTCAAACAAAGACTCCTTACCTATGCTTCAAATAATGGTTCAGCCATTGTCCACATAATGACCCCGCAACGGCAGACACGTCCTGTTGATCAGACAGGAATCAGTAAAAAGCAGCGAACTGTTGGGAGCATTGAATAACTGGCAGAAACCAGATGTGAGGAAAAGCCCTGCGTTTGTGCAAAGTGCACAGCCCACCATGCTTCAATCAATTTCCCCTGCTGTGCTGGAAAAAATGTTCAAACTAAATGAATTGTCATGCTACACCTGGCTCCACAGCACAGTGATAAGAAGTGAAGTCACTTTTGTTGGGAACAATGTGTCAAATCCATCATAATGCCGCACTGGAAGTCCACGTCTGTCAATAGAGGTGCTGCTGTCTCATGTCTGGTTAATGCTAATGAAGCAATGTCAGGGGTGCAGCACAGTTTGATTCGTTACAGCCCACATATTCTTTCATTTTGACAAATTAGAACCAGCTAATATTGCTTGACTTCTTTACCAAAAAAGGATCAAATTAACCACCTATACTAACATGAGCTTATAGGGTTAATGAATGGTTCATGATAGAAACAATATCAAATCAAAACAAACACATGCAATCCTCCTTAATTTGAGGTATATGGTATACAGTAACTAATAACTCAGATGTCCCAGTTTTCCACTAGCACTTAAAATGTGCTGTCCTTCCCTGTCAGGGTTAAAGATGCAGGATGTCGGTAGCGACCTGGGTAGGAATGAATGGGATTCATTTTTAGGGATTATTTTGCTGCACCTATGCTGTTCACATAGACCGACTCTTTTGTACCCACAAGTTGTTATCTTTTTTTATTTGTATTTATAAAGGAAAAAAAGACTTCATTAAAAAGACAGTGATTAAAAAAAAGTCACATTTAAGGATGTGTGTGGAGGTCAGATTATACAGTAAAGAGTCTCTTCTGGAAAAGGCAAAGCTGTGTCAAATCCCTCATGTATGTGTTAAGTAGCAGTGGTGGGAAATTTCAGGAACATCACGATTTGATTATGATTCAGATGGCCACGATGCGATTATATAGCCATTATTGATGCATCTATGGGTGAGAGCTTGACTGCTACTACTTCAGGGTGAAAACAAGAAACTGTTTCTCATGTTTGTCATAACATACAACAAAGAAGAAAATTTGTTCATTTATTGGGTCATGAGAGACAATTTCAGTTTCAACCACAAAAGAGTAAAACATGGAGCTGCATGAGATCCGTGTGTTTGTTTTCGTTGTGTCTAACCACAATGCCCTTTTCGTTGTATTACTCTTGCTACATTTGGTTCACTAAGCTACACTAATCAAGAGCTACGGAGTGCTCTTCTTTAATCAGCATCAGTTTGTTTACACATTCACACTGGACTTACTGAGCAAAGAAAACCACCCACACAACCTTCCACTAGCTAGCTTTTAATTCAGAGGGTCCCGCTTGGATTTCATGCTCAGCCATCTTGTCTGTTATGCCTCCACACAGATGGTCCAGGTTGAGCACAGCAGCAACAATCTACAAACTCTGATACAATGACAATTTGTCTACAGTAACAACTGTGAAAAAGTACATAATCATTCTAATTTAAGTAATGATTTGATGAGGAACTTTAACCTGGGTCAACTTCAGATGTGAGTGCAAGTGAATGCAGCATGTAAAATATTTTTTTATTTCTATACAGTATGATCTAGACTACTGTACCATATTCTTGGCAATAATGCGTCATTCATACAGCATCATCTCACCAACTACCTAGTTTGGGTATAAAATTTGTCTATCCAAAATGTTTATGGTTCATGTTAACATGATAAAACCATAGATGCTGAAGAAACACGAGTGAAACTTGTGATTTTCTTAGAATTTTTTTTCTTATCAATGACATACAGGTCTGTGCAGAAGTGATTAAAGCCATATAACAGAGGATCATCATGACCAATGCATTTTTCCTGAGAAAATATCATTTGACTCAGAGAATGCACATACTGAATATCAGTGTGCCATCAAACAGGTCAGACACAGAGAAACCTATGCAGTGTTGCTTTAAGAACCACTTCTTGACAGTCACTCTTCCACAGAGTACATTTCTGATAAGGATATGGATTAACCTAAGGGCCGGTTATATATCTCTCAAGTCTCGTATCAGGTGTTTGTTTTCCTTTTTTTGTCTTAGAAAACCACTGTATTTTACTGCTTAACTGCTGTTTACTCAAAATTTTAAAGATACCGCATACCACGTTTCGATACATTTTGTCTAAAACAAAAAATGACAAACATAATGCCAAAATAATGACTTGAAATGAATTTTTTCAGAGATGTGCTTTGAAACCTGTTTGTCCTCATTTTTGAATTGTTAGATGTGGTTAGAAGTAATGTGATTACTTGAACAGCAAACCTGAAATCTGATCCCACAAGCACTTAGTTGTGGGAGCATATACACAAGCACACTTGTGTTTGTGTATATGCATGTGTGTGTGTAATTTTTAGCTGAACCTTGAAGACATTATTATTTCTGTTGTTTTTGACTTGAGGACTGAAAACTGCTTTATTCTAACGTTGCAAAGGAGTTCTGCCCTTGAAACCTCATATTAAGATCTGTTTGTGTTGTGTTATGTCGTGTTACATCACTGATGGAAGAAAGAAACTGGAAACACCTGAGGACATTTGAAATTACTTGGCATTCAGGTCCTTTGACTAGAGATTTCTCTGAGCCACAGATGACAACAGAGACATTCGGTAAGAGATGGGACCAGCTGAGCATGACTTCAATCTAATTTTTGCCAGTTTCTGTGAAAGTCACACAGCCAAAATTATTCCGTCCAGTGGTCAGTGAAGAGATGGGGGAAATATCTGGTCTCAGTCGAATAGTTAGAAGAATCAACAAATTTCCTATTACATTGGAATTAACTGACAATGAACTAGAAAATGACATAAAGGGATATAATCTAGAAGATTTTACTCGCCAATCACCACCTACGGTTAAACATTAAAACTGTAATAAGCTCTTTGCATTTGTACATTTCTTAAAAAATAAGATAAAAGTGTAAATAAAAGTGAATTTAAATTGGATTGTTTTAAAGCATAATTACAAAGATTGTAGCTGCGAGGGTAATGTTGTTTCACATGTGAAGATGAAAGAAAATCAAGAGAAATCAGAGATTATGCATTAAACTAAAGAAAATTTTGTCTTTAAGTTCTTGAGATAAATTACATTCTAAAGTATTTGCAAAACGTATTTGACAAGTCTTCCGCCTTCGTGCTCTTTGAAAATCGGTGACTCTTAAAGAAGACTTAAATGTCAAGAAAATTTGAATATGCCTCATTTGCAGACAGAAACAAAAGGAGAGAATTAGGAAAGTTTTAACTTCCTTGTTCACACTCCACTGGTTCCATAAACTATAGGCTCCCATTTGCACTCTTTCATTGAGCTAAGCAATAGAGAAAGAGTTTAAACTTCACCTGAGTTCTACGTCTGTGCAAATACAGTGCTGCAGGCAGGGCTTAATTTGTGCCGGATCAAGCCCGATCCCGATCCGGTACCTCCGCGGTTGGATCCGGAACCTCTCTTATCGGAATAAAATAAAATAAAATAACACTAACAAAATTGTAATGTGACAAAATGTAAACAAATGCAGTATTTTTCAATGCTTTAGATCTTTACAGTTTTCCTTCATGTTTTTTTGTTGCTTTAATCTAAATATGAACTAGCATGGCAAACCTGCCTGCTGAGGCATGAATGACTTCTTTTAATCAAATTTTTTTTTCTTCTAAAGAAAAGAGTTTCATTGTTACATTCTAAGTAGTTTTTTAAATCTCTGTAATATGGGAGCAGTAATAATCAACCTAAATATTTTTTTTAAAACAATTTTAATGATGGCTCTATGAATGAGTAAACTCCAGTTACCAAACAGTCCTGCGCTGTATGTTGTTTCCTCTTTTGCAGACACACATAAAAGTTTAATGAGCACAAAACACTGCCCTTGATGTGACACTATCACTTAGACAAATATGGCATCTGACCAAAGAAATCTGGATCCCTACATCCACATACACGTTTGTTTATATGAAAACCCCTTTTCCTCAATGCCTCATTGCACAAAGGATAGTTTGCATTTGTTTTAAGCCCAGGACAGTAATAACTAGGACTCATGTCACATTCGATAATGTGTCAGGTGGAGTAGATGTGCTACCTTTTGCTTTGTTGAGAGGGACACGGTGACACCTCACAGAGATCCTCCATCATTGAACACCTCGGATAGCTGTCACAGACATGACAGAATACAGTCAAGAACCATTTGTATTGAATAATGACAGCTATTGACAAATGCCTTGCACAGTGGAGCTGCAGTTTGATAAGTGTTGAAGTATGAGCCTTCAAAAGACATGGAAGAAAGGCTAATCACCAACAAAAGAGGAGGCTTGGTAATTTATAGAAAATGACTGGTCCACTTGCAGCCTGGAAGACTGTCACACTTATAATGATGTGTGTTTCAAAGGCTAGACAACATCCCAATGATGAAAGTACATCTAACCATGTGTTAACATTAATAGGCACACATTTCCGTCATCTCTACTGCAGTTTAGTCGTTTCATTGCCTGTTAGACAGAACTGTTCTGGGGCGGGTTTAGTCTATGACCTTTATCATCACAGCTAATTTACGCACTACCACCTCCATCACTTGAACTCCAAATTATGCATGTTTTATTGTACCTTCAAATTACTACCTCAAAAGGTACCAGCATTATCTTCTGAACAACTTTAATGTAACATTCACCCTTTGCTCAACTTTTTAAGCCTCAAATGACTTGTTTACCTGAACTGTATGCACAAACTTGCTCTTTTCCTCAAGGACTCAAACAATCCAGTCCTACATATTTATTTGCAGATGCCTTTGGGGCCTCCAGCAATTGCTAGGGATTCAACCCGGTCTTTTTAATGGAAATCAGTGTGTGAAGCATGTATAATCTATACACATGCTTTGAATGATTTATTAACAATAATTTTGGTATGGAACCAATTTGTTTCATTAAATGCATTTGTTTATTTATTGAGCTGTTGGGACGAGGTTAAAAATTAATAAGCGAATAATTGCCAACAAAAGCATGGTTTCATGCAAGCTGCTCAATCTAATATTGCTTTTCAAAGTGAACCTGAGCAACCCAATATGAACTGCAAATTTCTCCCTGCAGCCTTTATTAAAAAGTCTCACATGGCTAATAGAGGTTTTCAATGGAAGTTCACAAGTGATGTATGATGATAATCAATGTGCGACAACACAGATACTTGATGAAAAATGTAAATGCATTTTTTCTTTTCGTTTACCATAAAAGTGTTCCTGAAACCTCTGCATGAGAAGTAGTTAGTTTTTATAGTCACACTTATATAAAATCTATGTTTTCAATAAATGTAGTAATCATATAATGCTGGTGATAAAGTGAAATAGAGTTTTTGTTTCAACAAACTCAGTGATAATGTCACATGGAAATTATGGGATTGTGCTTTAGATTATGTACAAAGTTTTGTAATTTTTCTCTCATCTTTATTGTTCCCATTAATGGTTTGGGGTTTTTCCTGACCATTTAAATCAATGTTATTAACCAGAGTTTGAGTTGAACTATTATTAAGACAGTTGTGAAGTCAGCCTACTACCACTTAAAAAACATACCAAGGATTAAAGGACTAATGTACAGGATTTAGAAAAACTGGTCCATGCATTTATTTTTAGTAGACTGGACTACTGTAATGCTGTCCTTACAGGTCTCCCTAAAAAGTCCATCAGACAGCTGCAGTTAGTCCAGAATGCTGCTCGAGTCCTCACTAAGACCAGGAAAGTGGATCATATAACACCAGTCCTCAGATCTTTACACTGACTTCCTGTTTGTCAAAGAATCAACTTCAAAATCCTGCTGTTAGTTTACAAAGCACTGAATGGTTTAGGGCCAAAATATATTCAGGACCTTCTGGTTCGTTATGAACCAACCAGATCCCTCAGATCATCAGGGTCAGGTCTACTTTCAGTTCCCAGAGTCAGAAC
>JAVQJG010191614.1:0-16710 GCA_036024015.1 Craterocephalus amniculus | reverse complement strand
TTTGCCTTCCTGTTAAAAGGGAGTTTTTCTCCCCACCGTCGCCTGAAGCTTGCTCAGAAGGGGATTGATCGAAGACTCTTTTCGATGCAGTCTGTTGGTTTCCTTACATAGGCTATTTGTTATTAATTGGGTATGTATATGACAACCAGATTGCTTTCACTGATTGTCAGTGAAGTGCTTTGAGATGACGTTGTTATGAATTGGCGCTATAGAAATAAAGTTGAATTGAATTTGATTGAAAGAGCCCCAAAGCATGTTACTCACACCCTCAGATCTTTCTGTCTTTGCTCTCTCGCAAACCCTGAAAGCTCCATCTGTCCTCTGATGAGGCTAATTTGAGATGAGCAGGGTTATTTGGTTAATGGAAACGTTAGTGAAAGTGACTTCCCATGTAATTTACTTCATAGTAACATCAAAAGGACCAAAAAAGCCCCCTGCATAAAAATGCCAGCTAAATACAAGGTTTTCCACGGCTATTCAAGAACATTTCATCTGATGGACTTTTAATGTAGCCAGTGAAAAATCTAACAGTCGGGGGATCTATATTGTTGCACCGTCCCTTTTGTAATAACAATAATTATGTAAAAACCCTGTGAGTGAACTGTGCGCACCCACAGTGCGCCGTCAAGCGGTGGAGTGAGAGCCAGCGAGCATAAAAAGCCCCCCCCCCAATGCTTTCATTCTCACAGGATGAAGAGTCAGCCGCATCTTGTCCGACTGGCGGCTTTACACACCAAGGCAGGCTGCTGCGTGTTCATCAGCTAATTTTACAAACTCTATTTTTCCCGTTTTGGAGCGGTATGAACAAACGCGCGCATCACATCACGCGGCTCTGAGTTTCTGAATATTAGCTCTAATTACGATAGACGTGAAAGATGGGGATTTTTAAAATTATACTTGTGAACCCTCAGTTTGGAAGTTAACCTCGTCGGAAGAGGGAAAGCTGGGAACTTGTCTTTGGGAGTAATTGGGCTTGCCTCTGCACAGCCATGCAGAGCAACAGCAGCTCCTCCGGACCCCAGAGCGCGCTGAGCGCGTGCGGAGAGGAGGATGAAATATCCGAGCTGGTCAGCCCGGATGGAGCCACCTCCAGCCTCTCAGCTTTTAACCTTTCTCTAAACTGCTGGCTTCACATCCTCTCTAAGGAGTCATCCATGGATCTGCACGGGGACAGCGCCAACCTGCCGGTAGGTTCAACTTCATTAACAAATCAAGTAGCAAGAAAATTTGAAAAAGGAGAAAAAGTTAATTATGCAAATCTGGGATGATGCTTATTGTTAACATTTGCTAATTAAAAACTCAAGCAGGTGCTCTTATTATTCCATTTCGTGATTTTTTGTGCACTTTTTGGACAATTTACAGAAAACAGCAAGCCTGATAAAAATCTGAAACACTGAAATGTGTGTGTGTGACTGACAGGTGCGAGTTGTCATTGCTCTGGTCTACCTGGTGGTTTGCTTCCTGGGGCTGGTGGGTAACCTCCTCGCTCTCTTCCTGCTCCACTCCCGTCGCCGTGGCCACCACCACTCATCCATCGACTGCTTTGTGATGAGCCTGGCCATCACAGACCTCCAGTTTGTCCTCACCCTGCCTTTCTGGGCTGTGGATACGGTGCTGGACTTCCGCTGGCCCTTTGGCAGGGTCATGTGCAAGATTGTGAGTTCAGTCACCACCATGAACATGTATGCCAGCGTTTTCTTCCTCACCGCCATGAGCGTAACCCGTTACCGCTCCCTCGTAACCTCCCTGAAGATGAACAGCCCCAGAACTGCCACTGCTCGAGCCAAGTGGGCCAGTTCAGCCATTTGGGTGGTGTCACTGGTGGCGACGCTGCCGCATGCCTTCTACTCCACCACAGTCCAGGTTTGTTGAGTTCTGCCTGAACAATCTGTCCTGTCTTACTCCTGTCTTACTCGGTTGTTGTATTTACAGGTGTCTGCAGATGATGAGCTGTGTTTAGTTCGGTTCTCTGACTCGGACTCAGGTCACTGGGATCCTCAAGTTCTGCTCGGACTCTACCAAACACAGAAAGTCCTGCTGGGATTTATAGTTCCCCTGATTGTGATCTCTGTGTGTTACCTCCTTCTGCTGAGGTTCATCTTGAGCCGCCGCGTAGTAAGCAGCGTGGTAGGCAGCGATGGCGGCGTTGAGAAGTCTGAGTACGAAAGAGGACGCCACCGCCGCCGGTCCAAAGTCACCCGCTCCGTCACCATTGTGGTCCTGTCGTTTTTTATCTGCTGGCTGCCCAACCAGGCGCTCACCTTGTGGGGGGTGCTGATCAAATTCGACTTGGTGCCCTTCAGTAAAGCCTTCTACAACGCCCAGGCCTATGCCTTTCCCTTGACTGTGTGTCTGGCCCATGCCAACAGCTGTCTCAACCCGGTGCTCTACTGCCTGATCCGAAGGGAGTACAGAAGCGGATTGAAGGAGCTTCTGTTGAGAGTTTCTCGGTCAATGCAGAATGTTCTATCTCGGGCTCTGAGGGGAAGAAGAGTGGAGGAAGCACCACCCAGCGTGGTTATGATTCACAAGGATATCAACATGTGATGGATTCCGTCCCAGAAATGTTTGATATCTTGGGAAAAGGTCTGAGTTCATTTGTTTTTCTGTAAAGTGATTATGAAGTGATTATGAATTTATGAGCTTTGGAGGTGCCTGAACTCTTACTGCTGATACCCCAGCTATCTGTTTGCCCACTGATCCTGGCCATCATGTGAAAGTAATCTAAGCCACCAGCCGTGTCCCAGGCTGGTAGCATTCAGACAAATGCCCGGTTGCCAACAGCTGCACATCCACTGAGTGATGTCCACATGGACAGTGGCCATCCTTCAGGCCCACTGAGCAGGTGTTCACCACCAGCTGCCAGGACTGGGTCCTGCTGAATGAGCACAGATGCTCCCACACACCTGGACAGGGCAGAGCGGCCAGGAAGCAGTCCAACCTCAGCCACCCTTCCTCCCCACAGCCTGCACCAACCTCCCCCTTCATGGGTGATGGGGATTGGGGGAGCTGAGGGAGCTAACAGAAGGCCTATTTTGTGTTGATCATTTCCTCACTTGGAAACTGAAAGTATCCCGTTGTTGCTTCTACAACTGCTCAGAAACATGGAGGTACTAACACACACACAGTCAGTTTACATTAACCTACATCCACACAGGTCACACAACCCAGAACCATCCATACAACGGGAGATGTAAGTGTCATCATCTTGCTAGATGGTTGCAGCATGATGATTTCTGCCTCAGCTGGGATTTCACCACACTTCCCATATCTGGAGCTTCTTATTATCATGAAACACATGAAAGAAAATATACTGTATATATGGCAGAAGTGAAAGATGACATCATTCATTATGTTAAACCTGCAGGTAATTATAGGAGTTACCAAACAGAAATGTCCTGCTATCATTCTTTGCCAAGTCAGACATAATTTGTTCCCATTTCCACCAGTGAAGCTGGCAAAAAAAACCACCCCACGTGAGGATAAATGTTTTTTCCGTGCAAGTTTCTTTTCATTTAGATTTGTACATTTTCCAGTTGCTGTTTGTAGCTTCATATCTTCCAAATGCGAACCAAAAACAACAAAGGTGACCCATCTGCAATGACTAAAACCCAGAGTCACGTAATAATGCATCAGGATTTCACTTCTGTTTGGCCTGCAGTGAGGAGTTAACTTTAGAATAACTTAATCTGGTGGCAGGTGAATTTCAGGTGCTGGTGCCCAATCATGTGGCAAAAGCCGCTTTTAATGGCTTCAAAGATGTGATCTACTGTTAGAATGACTGTTTTCCAGCAAATAGTTTGAGTTGGCAAAGCTGTTCATTAGATTAGATACTTATTTCATTCTTGTTTCATATCACCATGCAATGATGTCAAGAGTCCTCTAGGGCCACTGGTCTGCAGGTCTTTGATGCCCTGTTCTTAGGGGTGACCTTGTAGTTGATGGTACCTGGCTCTTTATACACCAACACAAACATAAGTTTGATGTCTTCTCATGACGATAGAAATGATAAAAGCATTTTTTTAAATAAAAAATAAAATTCTTCATGATGCATTAGCATCTTTGATGTCACTTCAATAAATAAATAAATAAATAAAAACCTATCCTTGGGGTTTACTCTACATCTACAGAGAAGGATGTTTCAGGTCAATTGCAAGCACTTTGGTGAAAATGATAAATCACAGTTCAGCTGAATCTGAGTCAAACCATCTGCTGAATTTACTTTATTTTCACATTACATTTATGTGATGTGTTTCCTATTTTATTTTTGCATATTAAGTAATTCTGTGTACCCCAGTTCTCATTAGAAATGCTGTGTCTAATATTTTGGCAGGTGTGGCTAACTCTCCCATGCTTCACCCTTCATATGAAATGATAAGTGTTAAAAACCGTCAGTCTGTGTCTTTCTTTCTGTATTGCCGCGAACAGTCATGTAAATGTATGTAGGTCCTGTGACATTAAATAAAACAGAAGGACAAAAGCTTTTACTGACGTTTGAGAAAGTTAATCTGCCCTGCGATCACAGCAGCATCATGAAGAGGTAAATGAGTCAGCTGCACAAAAGCAGTTTTGTGTTTCTGCCCTTTTGCAACCTTTAGAAATTCAACATGGATAACCTTCTTCAGCCATCTGCAGACAGTTCCTGACATGTAAATACCAGGCACACTCCAGCACGGTCCTTCCACCGTGTGCCAATCTGATAGTGATTACTTCTCCTGTCAGAATCACACATTTTCTCTCCGGGTCTCTCTGTTGTCTCTGGTGTTGCTAAGAAGCCGGTGGGTCACCAGGGTGACCTGGATCTTCCGCTTGCGAATGGAGAATAATCCAAAGTGGGATTTAAAACTAAAAGTGAAAATTACTCCCCAGCTCTTCCCACAGGGAATCAAAGAAGCTGCTTTCATCTGAGTTCATTCAGATTTTTCTTTTTTTACTCATGTAACGTCATGTCAAACAAAAATTCACTGTTTTCCCTCTAAATCAACAAATGAGAGCCACACTCCAGCAGGATTTCTGTGTATCTCTGCTCCAACACAACTGACTCAATTTAATGACTCATTTTGCAACTTGATTGGCTGTTGGATCCATTAAATCCATTTCAGGTGCGTTAAGACCGGAAAACACTGAAAACCTGCTGGATTGCGGCTCTCGTAGGGGTGGAACGAATAATAACCCTGACGTAGATGAAGGCTCATGCAACACAAAGCACATCTGACAGGTAAAAGCTTTGCAATTTTGTGTGCACCCAGAAAATTCATTGTCAACTACAGGGTGCAATTTCACACTAGGCAATGAAAGCCACTTGAAGAATCTCGTGTGAGTGTTTTCCATTTCTGCCCACATATACCCAGTATGAAATATGGTTAAAAACAATTTTTTGGACTCAAGTGTTTGCTTTTTTTCCTTCTTCAAGAGGACACAGTCAAATGTGATGAACATGAATGACAAAATGGGTTAAATTCAGTCACACTTTAAAGCGCACTCACAAAAGGCATGACAAAAAAGCAGCAGTGCCACCATTGAAGATAAACCTATTTTTGTAAATCAAAGTAGCTATTTCTGCAAGCAAAGGATTTGTATCCTATACAGTAAAATCTGCTCTTCGGCTCAGCCGCCAGCCTCATGAAGCTCTAATGGAGACCTTGAATGCATGCAGGTCTCGACAGCAAAAATCAAAGCAATTTGTACAGGGCTCGTGTACCTGATGATGAAGCACGAAATCAGCTGCTAGTTCAGTAGAAGCACTCATGCGAGTGTGCACATGCACAGAAAAGCATGTGAGAGAAGGGAAAGGGAGAGCATAATATGTGAGATGTGTTAGCGTGAAATGAGATGAATGAGAACGACCTAAGCTGTTTACAAGGCGACTACATCACCTGTTTAGAAAGCCACCGGCTGCTACAGGAACCTTGCAGTCAAATTTTCAGCTGTTCTGCAGCTCAGCTACATTTTTAAACTCATTCTGGAGCCACTGATTAACAGGTCCTCTGGTTGAGCGGACTGGGATATCGCCTTTTGGCTAAAGATAAGATACAATAAAATAACAAGCTGAATCAGACTGATGTGTGTGCTCTGATGAACTGCTGTTCAACAGTCTGATGGCTGATGGAATGAAAGATCTCCTGAAGTAAAACTAACTTCCTCTACAGTCAAAGAGGCAGTTCAGGATAAAGCTGTCCCTCCTGACCCGCTTGTTGAGTATGTTTCTGTGCCTGTCAGTGCTCAGAGACGGAGACTCAGGTCAATAACTCCAGACCAGAGTGCAGACTAAACATGGGGAAGCAGCTTTTAGCTTTTATGCTGCAAACAAGTGGAACAAACTTTTAAATCCAGGTTAAAAACTTTACTGTTGTCATGCACCTGTATGGAACATCCACAGTGATCACTTTAAATTGTTTTGTACAGGAAATGTGCTATATAAATAAACTTGCCTTGCCTCTCTCAAACCCAGCAGACCACTTACTGGTTCCTAGCCCCCTGGCTTGGGAACAAGTAGGTGGCCGTGGGGCACAGCCAACTAATTGGACCAGAGCATACCCCCATTTCAACGGGGGATTAGGCTTTCCTTTTGTTAGCTTAGGATTTGGTGTGAAACATGCAATTTGTGCAAGAGTGAGTGAAGAAGAACAAGAGTGAGAGCACTGTCCCTTGTGGGGTCCCTGAGCTGCAAAACTCTGTCCCTGCACCTCCATAATTGGGCTTTTCTGTTAGGTAGTTGATAATCTGTGCAGCCAGGTGGGTCTCTACCCCAGCTGCTTCCACCGTCATCTATGGTGGTATGGTGGTAGAAACAAAACAGTGGTAGATGTTTACCACAAATAGACTTAAAAAAAAGGTCACAACAACCACAATTATGGAAAGAGGCATTTAAAGATCTTCAGAACAAAAATTAGTGCAAAGAAAGGAGAAGCAGTTAAAGGGGGACCACAACCAAGCGCAAAAAAACTGAGACAGGAAAATAATTGCAACCTTGTGGGGAAAAACCTAGAACAAAGCTGACTTGCTGCTGTCTCTTTGATCCAAAGATCCTTTATGATCCTGATCCCAGTATCACTAAACACACTTCTGAATGATGAAATGAGAAAAATGTCCAAAACTTTCCGTCTCCCTGGTCATCAACCTCGCATCATAAATGACTGTGAACATTTGCTTGTTAACTTCAGCCTGTTATCGTAACATTTGACTGGACCTGTAGCAAACAAAGCTTCAGGCACTATCTCCTCGTCCAGTGCAGGATTAGGATTAATGACTGTTTGCCCTTTCATCTCAACATCCACAGTCTGACTCCTTTCCCCCCTTTGACCTTGTTTTGCTTTGTTACTCCCGAGGCTCAGCAAGGTAAACGGTGGTCTGATGAACAGAACGTCAGTGTTTCGATCCCTGACTTAGCCAACATGCCAACATGTCGACATGTCGACGTGTCCTTGGGCAAGACACCGAACTGCAGGCTGCTGGAATTATGTTCAATACTGTGTGTACAATCTGAAAACATAAAAAAACACTGTTTAGATGAAGGACGTGCTAATGTGGCTTGTGTAAGAGCAGTGAGTGTTCAACAGGACAGAAAATCTTTATATAAATGTCATCCAAATGTTATTCTATTCAGGTGCTAAAAATGGTGTATGTGTGGCTCTTCTGAGTCTGAGCCACATTTTCTCCAGACTGCTTCTGCGAATTCAGTCACAAAAATCGACCTCTGTTTCTGACAGTTTAATTGTCATCTTTTTTGCTGTGTATTTTTTGCTTTGAAAAAAATCACTACAAGAAGAAAACTTTAGAAAACCAAAACCAGTGTTTCATATTCAAGTTTTCCAATCCTTTCCAATGTTTCTGCTGACATCTCTGCAGTTGGGACCATGTTTCCTGCTATTAGAGTGAGTTCAACACCTCATTCTGCAGAAGCTCTTTAGCCTGAAGTCAAAATATTTAGCCATTAGATGAAACAGTTTTGTGCAATGTCTGTGACTGTGTTTATAACAGCTTAACTAACAATCTACAACAGTGATGAAACATAAAGCCACACACAAGAACCATTACTAAACACAATTAGCCACACAGAGACCCAAAGCTTACAATCGGAACAGATCATACCATCTACTCTCCACCAGAATTTTGTTTGTAAGATGAATCCGTTAAAGCTTTTAATCATTAAGTCTGTCTATTAGCTATCTGGAAACACAGATCACAATTCAATCTTAACCTTTTGTCATCCTACTTTACTATTTGGTAGAGCAAATTTTTTAAAATCTTTTTATCTTTTTTGTTTGAACATGTTGAACGTTTTGAATAGCGCTGAATGTACAACATTACTTCGGAAACATGCTCAAGAGGACAAGGAAGAAGCTTATCTAACCCACCCCTTTTCCATAAACAAGCGGTTTTTCAGTTTATGATGAATCCTAGTAAGGAAATTATGAAATAAAACCTGCCTGATCCGTCTTTACCAATTAGTTTGGGTATGATATATCAAAAAAAGAAGTCTGTTACCCTGTTGCTGTTTCAAATTTTGTCCATTTCACTGTCATTACTTTATTATTACCTCTCAAATATTTGCCCAAAAACATTTATTCATATTTTTCTAGTGCAAAAGAAAAGAGGAAATGCAAAGAAACATTTGTGTCTTGCTTTTTTCTTTGTGTGAAAGCTAAAGGGTTAAATAGCTTTCCATCAGTTCCTCACAATACCTTTGAGATGCAGTTTACAGCTCACCCGCGGCTCTCAGCCACTAACTCAACAGGTGCAGGTGCTGCTGTGCAGCTGGAGAACCAAACAGAGTCCTGCCATCACACTTTCCACTGTGCAACCATAGAAAGGCACCAGCAGCCTCTCAGGGATGTTGTTTTTTTGAGGAGACGAAAAATTGCGTCTTTTCTGGGGCTTTTTAGTGAGCTCAGTGGTGTGAGCCTCCCGGGTCTTCCTGGATGCTGACTCCTGGGAAGCAGCAGTCTGTGACCCGATCCACACAAACCCCATTGATGGTAAGTGGTGGTGGTAAATCCACTACCATCTCCTTTGTTTTTTGCAGGTTGTTCTTCCTGTGCAACTCTGACAGTCGCTACGCCTCATCTCTGTCCCCCAGAGATGAGCCCCGCCACTGGGGTATCATCAGCATACGTAACGATGGTGTTACTGTGGTGGGCGAGAGTGTCGTCGCTTGTGTGAAGAGTGTAAAGCAGAGGGCTCAGCACACATCCCTGCGGGCAGCTGGTGCTGAGAGTTGTGGAGCAAGATGACCTCTGTGTGTGCTGGTCGCTCTGGAAATCTTTGATTTTCAAACAACCAAATTCTTTTTCTAACTGTGGCGAGGACAAAGGTGGGTGGGTATCAATCCAACAGTCTCCCAGATGAAAGCAATGCACGCTGACCAGTCAGCCAAAGGGATATCTCTGTGACCATGTAGCCAGGGCACATGATCACTCAGAGGCATAAAGACAGGACCCTCACTGTCACATAACCCCTTATATTTGTTACCTAAAACTCATCGATAATGGTTACCTTGCTCATGATCTTTATGAGTGGAGTATACAGAGAAAGCACAAAAAGTACGCCACAGACCAACACTGCAGACTGAAGAAAATATTTATTTCTTACCAACTGCTCAAGTTCATCACCATGGAGGTCATAAAAGAAAATATCTTCCAGCAGATCGTCCTGATTGTGCTGCAGCTATGCTGAGCCATCCCTCACTGATGTGGAGCTCATTGTGTCCACACTGAGCTGAAATGAATACACAAGGTTTTCTGTTTGAGAGGGTGAAGCTGTTGTTAGGATGAACCTGTTTCTGACTGATGGTGGTAAAAAAAAACCTCCAGACTTTCTCAGATGTTCCAGCCACATGAAGAATAACAACACCTTTCATTATATTCTCACCCTGTTTCTGGGTTGTTGGGTCTTGTTGCAGTTTTAACAAAGGTCCAGTCTGGAGAGTCTGAATTTTTAGAGGCGCCTCCAGGACCAAGCAGACATCTTTGCCATTGCAGAAGCCCAGAGAAGAAAAACAAACATCTACATTTTCGGTTACTGTGGAGGTGAATTTGAGCGTGCTTGTTTGTACTGTGTACTTTAACACGGTTATGTTATGAAAAACAGGGGATTTGTAAAAGGTTAGGTCACTGTCACCTTTGATCAGGAGCTCTATGGGAGAGGAAAATTATCATCTGGTTTCATTTGATTGCTCTATTTGTTATTTCTGTCTGAACAAAACTAAATAACAGACAAATGTCCTCCAACCAGTAGCACTGCAATTTAGTCAGAGAAAATATGTTAGAGAAAATTTCATCCAGTGAATATCCCTCTATGTTTATTTGAAAGAGACTTAATTAATTTCTTCAGAGTTCAGACTTTGAGTCTTCGGTTTATCTGACTCATTAGAAATAATCACAGGATACTTTTAATTGCTGAGATGGAAAATCAAGATGGGGCAAAGATGAGAAGGAGCCCTCTTGTTAAAATTGGATGTCTTGCAATGAAGCTATCAGGAGCTTTGATGAAAAAAATACATCAGTCTGAATCACATGACATGTTTGATGTGTCTGATGTTCAGTTAAGGTCAGAACAAACAACATCAACATCAACAACATTTAAAGGCAACTTTCAGGGGAAAGTGAGTCTCTTTCATGTTCTTTTTCCTGCCCTTCTGGATCTACTTTGCCGTTTTAAACCATTGATAAGAATGATGACCTTAGCAGTCGTCCTCAGAGGCTTACAGAGCCTTCGAATAATTTCTTCTGATCTTTCAAGTAATACCACCCAGGTTGTCAGGAGAAACGTCTGATTTTATCTTTAGTGCAATGCTCAGGTTAAATGTTGATTTTGTTTTTTATTTTATCTTAAGACAACCTAAAAAAAAAAAAAAAAACTGATCTTTTTTATTTTTAGCAGCTGACTTTTCCTTTGTCCTTTGCCAGATCATCGTTGTCCTTCCAGGTTGGCAGTCTTCCTCCACAAACCGTGACACTAAATAGTCATATTACCTGGACAAAAAGGCACACTTCCCTGCATTAGCTTTATGTCCAAAGAATTGAACATCCATTCATTTAAAAATTTTACTGCTCAGCTATAAAGCCTCAAATGACCTGGTCCGCAAAAACACCCACCTGCCATTTTATTTAGCACAAGGAGCCAGTCCCAGGTTGGACCCCTTTTGCCTTCAGAACTGCTTTAATTAAAAGTTTATATTTACACAGTAGTGTCAGCTGTGCATCTGTGATAATAATAATAAGAATAATAATAATAATCATAATAATAATAATAATAATATGGGTGCTCTCGCTTTAGCAGGGGCATTGCGTTGCACACCTTATTTGCACCCATGACCGTCGGACCGCAGCAGCGCGTGTGTCTTGATAACAACAGCTACCGAGAGGTGTGGAAGCTGCGGGGTAAGAGAGGACCTTAAATCGCAGTTATCCTCCCTGGTTGGGAATAAATGCAACGTGATGAGAATACAGTAGCTACGTTGTTAATGGGGAGTGTTTCTGGCAGGCAGGCGGCTGTAATGATGTAGGCCAAAGAAGCACAGGTAAAGATCAGAGGAGAGAGTGTTGCGAGAGTGTAGGGAGATAATCCTGGAGAAGAAACTACTAAAAGAAGCCCAAAGGAGAAACAAGGTTCTTTTTTCTCTCTGAAACATAAAACACATTTAATTACAGATTTTAATTGCAATTGAGAAATATTGGTTTTGTTTATGCCTTTGATTTCTTGCAGTGTTACAAATTCTCCTTTTTCAGCCCAGCACAACCTGGTGTTGTGGAAAGACAGAGCATCCTCAGATTTCAGGAAAACCAGCAATCAGAAAGATGTGAGAAGGAGCATGTTTGTAGCCCGGATGTGTCCTTTGGCTCACAAATAAAACAGGTTTGTAAGACCACCTTCTTTCACATATATGTAGAAATGAATCCTTGCTTTGTCATTCTGAGGTCTACTCGTGGTTCCTGTGGGTTCCAGTGGAGGCTAACTTTCAGCCATCACACCCGTCTCTGTGGAACCAGCTCCAAGTTTGGGTTTTTAAGAGAGACAGGGATACTGTGTAACTTTCGGCCACCAGGGGTTCAAAACCTGTAATTTCCCTGTAAAGTAATTTTGACCCAATCATCAGCTCTAATGTGAGTTTTAATGGATTCTTTCTGGGGTCGATGCATTGTTTGGCACACGCCAGCACTCTGAGGGAGCTGCCCTCTTCAGAAACCAGACATGCATCTTGCCATGACTGGATCTGTCTCTCATGGATCACGTGGCCTGCAGCGTTTTGCTCTACAGCTATAAAACACAGTGGGCTAAGCTTCATGCTAGTTTTTGTTTGAAAGTTACTCAAATCTGAACAAAGTAAGACAGCGAACACGGCGTCTGAGGAGCCCAGAAAGAGTTAGGCTGGTTAATTTTGCAACAAGGTCATGTGGTCTTATGTGAAGTTGCAAGTTTAGCCCCCTAGTGGCCAAAAATTACACAGTATCCTTTAAAGATTTGTCTCTAAACTTTCCTCATTGGTAAGTCCGCTGGGGATCATCCTATGATGCACTGATGTCTAAATTTATGGCATTATTGGTGGCATTATTCTTGTTTTCCTTTCCCAGCAGTATCTGTGCTCGTTCCACCTCCATCCGGTTAGGCGGGCAGCTGCCTTCCTAGATTCTGCGTCTACCAGAAGTTTTTTTCCTTGTGTGTGCTCGCGATGGAGAAGTGAATCGCAGACATGATTTCATGCAATCCACTGGTTTTCCTTAGTGAGGTATATATATTTTAATTGGAAAACACTGAGTTGGCCTGAGCTGATCATGTCTGTAAAGTCTTTAAGATGACTTTGTTGTGAATTGATGTACAAATAAAGCTGAACTGAATTAAATCGCGTGATCAAGGGGCCATGTTTCTTCTATACATGTTTCTGCATTACCACAACACTCACTTTACTTGCTCCACTTGTTCAATAACAGCTAACCAGCCAATCACACAGCAGCAAGCCGATGCATTTAGTACTGTGAAGTGGTGCCAAACAAAGACCTGTCTGAAAATGAGACGGACTTTGAGCTGCTTTCCCTTATGGAAAGCTTCAGAAAGCCTGAAAAGCAACAGTTCAAGGGTACGTTTAAATATTACAGGATGTAGAAAATATGGCTTGTAATAACTTCGCATCTACAAAAAGCCAGAGCTTCTCCTCAGCTCCTGGAAGGTTTTTACCTTTTTCTGCAGCTCAGTGTTTTCATTTGTTCGCCTGCAACTATAATGAACAAAATAACACCCTGTATTGTTGTGTCACAGCTGGTCCTGCTGTCTTTAAATGCCTTCCTCAGTGTGATGAAGACACAAGAAACTGCAGTTGCACTTCCATTAACATTACTTAGAGGCTAAGCAGCCTGGAGTTTGCCATCATTGCTGAAATAAACGTGTCCTCTGCATGTGCTGCTGCGTGTGGAGCTGGAAACTCTGCACTCAGCACATAAGGAAGGTAAAACCAGGCTAATTAAAGCTGCTGTGTGCCACATGTCCATGATGACCCGCACTGTTTGTTTGCAAATAAGAGCCGATTTGCTGCAGCATTCACACTCACTCTGGCCAAATAAGGGATAAAACTGAGCTTTGTATCACATCTTGCGTCCTCAGCCTAGGCCGATCCATTCAGCTCCTGGACTCATCATGTTAATTAACCTCTTCAGATGATCGTACACCAGCGCAGTTTGTTTACATCTTGAACAAGTTGATTATCAGCTTGCTTGATCATGCTAAACAGTTCAGCAACAAATACATTCAACTACAAGTTCAAGGGTGCGGCTTTAGTTTTCTATTCACTAATAAAGCTTCATGTAAAAATGCATTTATCTGTGCTTGGAAGGAAACATTTGGTTGTCTATCAACGGCTCAACTCAACATAAAAGAACCTGATCACTCGGTTTAGAGCCACTCAGGTCATAGAGGTAATGAGCTTGCTTTTAAATCACAGTAGCATCTCTGAGCATAATTATCCTCCATCCTGTCTACATCATCTGCACTGCCTGCACCTCAACTCTTGATTCTTGTTGTCAGTGGCGTGCACAGAGAGGGGGCAGGTGCTCAGGGAAAGTAAGGCCACCTTTTGGGTCATATGGAACCATTGGCTGGCTTATTATAACAAAATGGAATTCTTAAATAAATATCATTACAACGGTAAGACTAACACCAGATTGTAACTCCCATGGCCTAACATCCTACTATGTTTTTGTTTTCCACATACTGTCGCTTCATTTTATTTTCTCTCCTCATTCAGCCGCACTCTGTTCAGGGAGAGTCGGCTCTTATATATATGTATATATATACATTTAATTTAAAAACACATGTTCTATTATTATGTGGACATTGGTTCATTTTGTAATAACGTATTAACAGTTTGTATTAAATCTTCTCTCAATTCTCCAGTCTCAGCTGCATGAGGAGACAGTGGAGAGTAAAACCTCAATCAATATCAGGACCAGGAAGGGCAGCCAACGACAGAAATGAGTGGTCAAGAAGCACCGAAACCAAAAGATCTTCCTCAGAAGGACCCTGCTGAGGAAGAATGATCTGCTTCCAACACTTACTTCACTTCACAGAAACCAACCTGCACGATGCATCCAAACAGGCTCAGGCCAAGGTTTTCAGGATCACATAAAACTATTTGCATGCAGTTCAGTCTGAAATCAGTCTTTGAATGCATCAAACCATTGACACAAGAATCAAACAGTCGCAAAGCAGGTGAATACTCACACTTCATGGGTGTCTGTGGGTCCCTCTACGAGTTCGATCTAAGCCATAGATCCTAATTTGTGATGTTTACATACAAAGTAAAGTTACTGTGGACCCAAAGCTGGTGGGAAGTCTGGAAACATCTATTTTTCTTGCTGTAAGTGAATCCCACTCACACATTTGCCCTGCTCCGTGTTCACCCCCAGCAGAGGCATATTGTTTATTTTGATTTATTACTCAATACAGCAACAAATGTGTATTAAACCCCAGCTGAAAACCATTTTCAACCTATGCAGTCTGTTGTTGTTTACTAGAGACACTATAGGCACACAGGCATCTGGTTTAGGATCTGGCTTTGTTTTTATATAAATAATAGTCTATTATTTCCTCCGAGTTGTAATTGAATTGAAAACTGAAAGAATCTGATCATGGTTGGACTTCTACACGTTGCATGGATCCACCTCCATCGGCACCGCCTGTCAGAGCGCCTCGGGAGCAGTCGGCAGTGTCAGATGAGCTATGGCTGCTGCAGATGGAGCTGGCACAGCTGGCCACCGCGCAGTCCCAACACATAGTTTATGAAACAGAAACATCAGGAACAACAGAAACTTTTCTCTGCCGTCACCCCCCAGTTGTCCCCTCCTCCAGAAACAAAACACAGAAGGAAGGTGGCATGCCAGCTCTCTCTAGAAAAGGGATTTCGAAAGCTCCCTGACAAGGACAGAAGGAGGAAAAAAGCTTTGAATAAGCGTCTTTCTTTTCTTTTTTCCCATTATCACCAGTGGTGTGACTGGCAGCAGGTTAGACTACCAAAAGATTCTCAATGAAAGTCTAAGCTGCTTCTACAAAAACTTACAGTATCTCCTGCACGGCTTGTATACCTCAGCACATCAGGCTGAACTCAGGAGCTCGATTCGTCCCACAGGAAGCTAAATTGAAAGGCGTTTTGATCAAACGCACTTTGGCTTTTTCATTAATTCATTCAGTAAAGGTTTCCCACAATGAGTGACATGTAAAGGGGGGAAAGCGAGAGCGGGGATGCTGGTGTCTGAATCTCAAACTAACAACGCTGCTGATTGGGAGGCTGAGAGGCAGTTGCTTGGTAACCAGGTTTTATGATGCCATCCATACTTGTAATGAAAAATTTAAACTCCTCACTACTGAACTATTCTCTGGGACCTCAACATGAGATATAGATGGAGCTGGGAGACTTACAGATGAGGACTGGAACTCCAGCTGCGCATAAAAGTGCACAGTGGTGATAAGCATACAGAAAAACAGGAGAACAGAACCTGGCTGTTTCTCCATGAGCCATGATTCGTTTCACTGTATCGCCCCATGGATTAAAGCTGCAAAGCTGCTTCATTTGCAGCCAAAATGCAAAGAAGCAAATAAAGGCCATAGTCCCAGTTTCTACTTCTAAGTTCAGCTGTTTGTGACTCCGAAATATTTTCATTTGTCATTTATGCAACAGAAACTGAAATCTTTTATGTACATTTTTATTTAAAAGAAAAAGGAAATTATTTTTACCGACCAACTTTTATTTGTTAATGTGGACGAATGTAAAAGAAACTTAAAGCAACAACACCTCAATAAAAGTTGACATATATGTCGCGGGCAGAGGAACAGGGTCCGCTAAAAGCTGATACCGGGCGCTGCTGGAGGGATGGAGACAGGAGGGCAGTATTAAAAATCTGTTAAAAGCTTTATTAAAAATCTAAAAATCATAAAAATAATAAAACTAATATAACTAAAAGACCTAAAAAGTCCAGTAAAAAGAAAGTCATTAAAAAAGGGGCACGATAAAAGGTCTCCGTGAACAGGGGGCTGGGTGCGTCTGGCGGCCTCTCCCTCAGGCGGTTCCGTCTCCTCCGGGGGCCCTGGCCATAGGCTGCCCCCGGGGCATCCCCGCAACAGGCTCCGCGCCACCACGTCCTCAGGTGGCGGCCAGCCTGGGCCATAAGCCTCTTCTTGGGTGCCGCCATTCCGTCCACCAGCCTCGTCCTCCTGGCCCACCTA
>JAVQJG010191598.1:0-12881 GCA_036024015.1 Craterocephalus amniculus | reverse complement strand
GACAGACTGGCGACCTGTCCAGGGTGTACCCCGCCTCTCGCCCCTTGATAGCTGGGATAGGCTCCAGCACACCCGCGACCCACTTGGATTAAGCGGTTCAGAAAATGGATGGATGGATAGTTGCTCATTCTTTGTGACATTGAGTTGAAGTTTGCATTGGTATGCAATATTTTTTGGATCGTATATCCTGTAGAAACACAAATCTGACTGAGAGAAATCAGATTCTTAAACCAACAGCAACACAAACAGTTTCACATGTTCGTCTTTGGTGTGGACGTTTAAAGAGTGGTTTTCGCTTAGGTTTAAATGAAAGATTAACTTCTGCTGTCATTTAACAGACGCTTTTATCCAAAGCGACTTACATTTGAGAGAACAACACAAGCATAAAATCTTTTGGTCATAACCTCCAAACAAGAATATTCTATAAGAATACTAAAGAAAACGGCTCAGTTAATCATTATTATAATAATATCCTATTTAACATATTAAAGACTTTCTGCCTTGGAAAACGACTTGATCAGAACAAGAAAGGTACACATTTTTGCCCCAGCTTGTTAAGCACCATTTATAAAAGAAAACAAAAGCCTAAAACAAATACACATCCAGAGATGTATGGCTACATAAACAAGTTCGGCAGAAGCAGTGGTGTGCAGTTTAATTCCATGCACCCACAAAAATCTCAAAACTTTATTAATGCTACTTGTGGCTTTCTCTGTATAACAACAATCTGAAAACAACACACCAGTCATGACAACCACCACAAAAAAGAACATAGCTTTGTCTCATTAAAAACAGAAAGGGCCAAATAAGACGGGGGAGCTTGAGGGCACGGTTCTGTTTCAGTCTCATTTTTCTGGGACTGTACCAGCTGGTGCAGAGTTAGCTGTTCATATGAGATTCAGCGTTGGACCTCGATCTGTGACCATCTGCTCCCGATTTGATAGCAGCAAACACTGTCTGCTTTTGCGCCAGGCAAGAATCACTCAACACCTGCTGCTCGGTGGCACTACCACCAAGACACAAGCCCCGTGGGACTGCCAAGTGAGACCCAGATTTGTACTGGGATAAGAATAACTTCTGAGCAGCGGCTGGTGGGTTAGAACGGTATTTACTAAATGCATCACATGCATAAAACATGGCCCTCACTCCGTGACTTTTTGAGCAAAAAGTAATAAAAGGAATAGTTTCAGAGGTCAGTTTAATGTGAGAAAACTGGCCCTGATCTTTTAGGTGACTGCAGCTTGCAATACAGAAAGTTTCGCAAAACAACAGGAAAAACCGTCAGTGGTTCCTGTTTTTTCCTGAAGGTCTTTTGATTCTTTTCTAACCCAAATGACAGTAAATATGTTTATTGATATTTTCTGTATGATTCTACCAACTTGCAAACCTCTGAACCATCTTCTATCTCTCCAGGTCACCTTTCCGCCTGAGCCCTTCCCCATCAGTCATAGCTCAGTGAAGCGACAGCCCAGAGAAATACTCATCCTGAAGGAAATGAAGCGTCTTCGAGCTGTCTGGGGCAGACTTCACAAATGTCACTGTGTTTCACAGGCAGTATATTTCAGGCAGAGTGAAGCATCACCACCGCGACCTCTCTCTGCACCGGCTTCCACCTGGTTAGACTGATCCTGACTCAGGGGGACCAAAGTCTGGCTGTTTAAAGTGGAGGGAAGGGGATTTAATAATGGTGTCTGTAGATGTGTGACAGTGGATAAGTGGAGAGAATATCTCACTGTAGGAGACGGTAAGAATTCTGTCAGAATGTGATACAGTATAGCGTTATACTCCATTGCAGATTTCCACACAGAAATATGAAGGGAATATTAAAGTTTAGTCATAATTACATTTTACCTGCTTGGAGGAAACAATTGTTAAATAAGAAATACATCAACATGAAGCTAAACTGACTGCGTTGCAGTAGCAGGTTAGATAAAAGGAGTAAGAATTCTCCATTGACCAATTTATTGTGGCAGAGCAAACCAGACTTCCAAAAACACATTACTCAGAGAAGTTAGGAATACTTCAGCTTTGAGAATGCACCTAGAGCTTCCAAATAAAAATAGAAGCAACACTGTTAGTCACCATTTGTTTGGTGAATAACTTAATTATCCTCCCACGCATGTACACTGGAACAAAAACATGGTTTAATTCAATGGGCACATCAAACTGCTGTTCAACCAACTTTGTGCATGTACTCGTACTGACTGATAGAGGATGATGTTCACTTTGTGTCAATGAAGTAAATTCAAAAAGAGGTGTTAATAAACAGTTTCTTATTGCAGCTATTGCTTTTTTATTCTTTGGATAGTCAGGAATTTATAAAGGATTGTATTTTGTGTTTGGGTTTGGTGAGGATCCTCTTACTTTCCAAGTCAAACACTTTACAGTTTATTAGTCAAACTATAAGTGTGGCATTTCGTTAATCCACTAACAAATAACTTTTTGGAAAACCATCCATCCATTTTCTGAACCGCTTAATCCAATTGGATCGCGGGTGTGCTGGAGCCTATCCCAGCTGTCAACGGGCGAGAGGCGGGGTACACCCTGGACAGGTCGCCAGTCTGTCGCAGAGCCAACATGAAGAGACAGACAACCACTCACACACACACTCAAACCTAGGGAGAATTTTTAAAGTGCCCAATTAACCTCACATGCATGTCTTTGGACAGTGGGAGGAAGCCGGAGTACCCGGTGAGAACCCAATAAAAATGGGTGTACAAATTCATTATGTGGACAAAGCACTGATACTTTTCCACAAAAAGTGAGCTGGGGGAAGCTCAAGCATTTTAAATCACTTCCATGGCAAATGTCCTGCTGCAACGAGGTATTCGTGAGCATTCTAACAGCTGAACTGAGGCCTAATTCAAACGATAACGCTGCAACCAAATATGCTTTTTTTCCCATTTGTGTGATTATAAAAAAGGCATTTATACAACGACAGAATTAATCTGATCACTGTTGACACGCTTCTGCAAAATGCCAGGCCTTTATGGTGGCAGTGAGTTGCAACGATAGCGATACACCCCATGTTTATACTTGTTCCTACTATGTCCTTATTAAACTGGATGACGACATATTTGCTGGTGACATTCCTACCAGCATGAAGAAAGCATGTAACAGAATTCATTTGAAAAAGCTGTAAATAAATTTGGTGTCATAAAACTTTACTCAAGTATTATGGGTGGTTACACACATTCAGCTTTTTCCCCCGTTGTTAGCCTAAAATAACTTCCCAGGGACGTTAACAAGCTGTTCTTACAGTATCAGGACTTTGCAGTAGCAGACACTACTGGTGGATTTCTTAGAAATGAGTTACAATAAAGTCTTACTGGGAAAGGCTTAAAAGTAGACAGGATGTCATCACAATTTAAGGCTAAACTTCACACACCTTTATTATGCTCAGCATAATGTGTGACTTTGTGGTTACATTTAAGACAACATTTGCACTTCTTATGTGAAAAGGATGATGAAGAGCATATTCTGAGAATCCTGAGATACAAGGTTTCGACAGGTGGCAGAAGCTATGGGAACATTGGAGGTTGGTGGCAACAAAAAGACAAACTTTAACCCAAACACTGAAAAGAATCGTAGATGAAGAGAGTGAGATATAAAGGTGTGAGGAATCCAAACCACAGGCACATGGACAAATTTCTAATCAGGCTCTGACACACTTGTCCTTCCACAGAAAGGCGATGCTTTTCCCTCTTTGAAAACTCAGTATGATGAGGTCATAGGCTCATTTTCAACATACAGCACGTTTACGAAGAGGCAGTGGGATCTCACCGAGTCTGCGACATAATGGGAAAATAACAGTCTGAAAGCTGAATCCATGATGGGATGGGACGTGGGATTTTCATCCGCTTTGTGGCAGAGGGCTTGAATGATAACAGCAGTGGCAGTGAAGGTATACACAACATACATGAGCAACAGCAGCCCACATCACATCTCATCCACTGAAGTACCCATATTTTTTTTATTTCTCAATAAATCAACTATCTTGTCAATAAAAACTATCTTGTGATTTCTTTTTTTTATTAGCGTGATTAGATCCAGCTTCTCAATATTGATCAAAATAATTGGTATTGTCATTTTGACCATACTTGTGCAACCCTACCACAAATACACACACTAGGGGTGACGGAGAGCATCACATTTCAGATGTATGGAGATACAGACATGAACCCTTTAGAATTAACACAAAGAATAAAATATGTAAAAATGTTTCTGTGTATTTCTCTTCTTCCCTTGAACAATGATAATAATAATGATACCACAATGATAACAATAATTTATTTTAAACAAATGGTTTAGATGAGAGTTAATGATACTGTAACAAAAGGAAAATGGTCAAAATTTGAACAATTAATAGTATAGGAAAGCCATTGCCCAAAATCAATGATCTTTATGTTAATTGATAATGTAATGTTTACAAAATTCTAAAAGTCGATGTTGGAAAAACTGAATTTAAGTCCCTGGACAACATACAAACACCATATCACCTGTTTCTATTGAGGGACAAAAGGGAAAAACTACTCACTGCAAACAACCAGAGGACCATTCTAGCAGACTGTGTTCCTGAGGAGCAACAAATGAGTAATAATATTATTGACTTAACGTAACAGGAAGACGTTCCTTATATTCTGTCCTAAGATTCAAAATATGCTGACATCATTCATTTACTGACATATACTTTATACTTTAATGCTATTTTCAAATATTTTATATTGTGTATTGGTAAGCACTTTGGTCAGCAGAAGCTGTTTTTATGTGCTATATAAATAAATTGAATTGAACATCAGATGGTACAGTACATGAGATGGAGGATTACCACATGAGATGAACTGCTTCATATTGTAACGCAGGATTGGGGAGCTTTGGTCCTCCAGGCCCACTACCCTGCAGGTTTTAAATGTTGTCCCATTTAAACACACCTGATTAACATTAAATGGATCCTGCAGCCAACCAAGTTTGGTCAGTGGCTCATTCATTTGAATCAGGTGTGATGAAACAGGGAACCATCGAAAACTTGCAGCAGGAGGATCAGGGTTCCCCACTCCTGTTAAAACACAAGGATGTAAAGTTGAGATATGAACGGCTTCACTGACCGACTCCTAGATGCACCCTGTGGCCAAAACACTGAAGGCTGAAGGTTACATTTCTTCTAGAACAGTTTTATACTTTGTCCTTGTTTTAAAAAGCAAACAGCCTGCAGATAGACCTTATGTTGTAAAATACACTGCCTGGCCAAAAAGTTGCTACCAAAAAAAGGTCACACTAATATTTCACTGGATCACCTTTAGGTTTGATTATGGCACACATTCGCTGTGGCACTCTTTTGATATGCTTCCTCAATGTTACAACAGATATTTTAATTCCAGTGATGGACTGATTTTTCATCAAGCGATTGTATTGATGATAAGAGAGTTAAACCACAGCGCAAAGCCACAGGTCCGGACTCTGTATTGGCCCATCCACATGTAAAAATTATGTCTCATACTCCCTGAACTATTCTAGCAATTTGAGACCAATGAATTCTGACATTGCCATCTTGGAATATACCCGTGCCATCAGGGAGGCAGAAAAATCATTGATGGAATAACCTGGCTGTTCAGTTTGTGCAGGTAGCTGATCTCATTCTTTGGCCACTTAAAATTGCATAAGCCAGTGCGCCCACAGGCATCTACAGTACAAACTAGCAGAGGTGATGGCAAAAAAATAAATAAGAAATATTGTGCCTCAACACACAAAATACCCATATCCTCCCAAATTGTGTCCACAGAGAAAGGACTTCACTGTGACACTCCACTGTGTCACTCCAGCTCCAAGGAGCTTTTATGCAAGCGTGAGTCTTTAGCTGCTCAGCTTAACTTGTGTTACATGTAGAAATAATAATTCGGCTAACATGAATTGTGCTCATATTGATAAATAATGGGGTACAATGGACTCCCCATTCGGACTGAAATTAAATGAAGGGAAAGAATCTCTGCTGGTAACTGTTTCAGGACTGAGACATACAGCGTCTACCTGAGAGGAATATAGGAAATTAATCTTTCAAGGACTGAAACAGGGTCAGTGGCATAAAATGATGCACTCTCACAGGTATAGTACATCTCATTACAATCATATACAGTTGTATACAAAAAATAAAAAGCTAGCACACATTTTGCAATTAAGATTTATAGTAAACGGATCCCGAGATAATAAAAACAGATCATTATTATTATTATTACTACATTTTTTGCCGTTAACCTTTGATTTAGTTTCACGCTTCACCTTTAATGTGACCGTAACAGAATGCAGGACAAAATAAGGAAAAAAAACAAGCAGGCACAAGTCAGCTACCTCAAAGTAAAATTGAGCTGAACAATTACTAATGACCCAAGAAATAAGCAGTAGCAAGTGGAATGGGACATAATTGACAGATATTTCCAAACACTTCTTTCACAATCTAAACATGTCATTGTGAGGGCAAGCAAACCACTGAGGGAGGAAAACAGGTGGAAGTAGGTGAGAGGAAGAATAGATACTTGAGTTTATCTGCATTGTTTCTAGGTGCAGTGTGCTAAAAAGAGATGTGAAGCTCCTCAGACACCAAACACCAACGGTGCGCAAAAGCCAATCTTCCAACTCATGAATGGGGTACAAAGAGAAACTGCAGAAGCAGCACTGAGAGCTGAGCATAAAAGGAAAATCCGCTGAATAGAAAGAAAAATAGGATCTGACACAGATTTGAGCTGAATAATTTTCTCATAATAATTACAACTGGCTTCAAAATGTCCTAGATGTGGTTTTTGTCAAAGAAACGTTTGCATCAAGGACTCATCCAAACATCCATGCTTTCTAACTGCCCCTTTGCTTCAGCATCATCCTCCTTAGCCCTGGGAAGGCCGCTAGAGGCCCAGTTACGTTCCCTTTCGTACATAAACAGAGATGTCTGTTTCAAACGTTGTCTTACATCACCATCCTCACACTTCCATGTGTCTTTTACGTTTCAACATTTGGGCAGTGATGAGTTCAGACTTCACGCCCGCGATCTCTGGTTCGTATCTTTCACCGGTCGCCTTTTTTTCCATTCAGCACTGGCATTGTTCCATTTCCTGTGTGAAGCGACGGATTACTAAGTTCTGTGGAAACGGACTAAATGACCTGTGTGACTGACGCAGGAGGCGGACGGACATTTTCATTTGATGTTATATTCTGGTTTTGCTCCTCTACACGGTGCTGGGTATCTGTTCTTTCCATCAAGGATAAATGGGCTGTAATCCAGCAGGGAACACAACTGATAGTAGACGTCCTTCCCGTGAAAAACTTTTATCCGTTTTGCTCTCATGTGTAACAACTAAGCATGAGCAATGAATAAACAGTGGAGATGGACTGTAGCTCTGGGAGATAAAACACAGATGTAAATTGCATTGTGTAAGCAAAACATCTCTGACTTGTTAACCGTACATAATGGACTGTGAAGGATATGCAGCGGGCTGCTTTCAGTCTCAGCTGAAACTTTTACACCAATTCCTCTGTGGAAGGTGGTCTTCTCGCAGTAAACAAACAAAAAAAACCTCACGAAACTCACAAGTCCACATAGTGGTAGTAGTGTTGACAGACTGCAGTGAGTAATGTGACAAGCAAATCACCTAATTATAAGCTCGTCTCTCACTGATGCACTGAAAGATATGACATGGAACACCCAATGCAAAATGCAAAAAGGAAAAAAAAAAGAAAAAAAAAAAGCTGGTGCTTTCAAAACAATGTCATCACTGTGGCACTGAGGTTTAGTCACAGCCCCCTGGCACTTCTGTCTCAGTCCCAGTTGTTTCTGCAGTTTGGTTTCAATATAACCAGGAGAGGCTGAAGCTGTGGATCATTTGTCTTTCGCAACTGAGTTAAATTGGAGAAGAAGAATCAGTTTCTACAGCTACACAGAAATATGTGCATATCGAACATGAAAGCCCTTACTTTTAACCCTTGCTAAAGACAAAATCATAAAAATCTAAAACATCTCCATTCGGGTGAATACTTAGACGACACCACATTAAATATTTAGGTGTTATCCATGCAGCCTGAAACCTGTGCAGCTTCTTTCAAAGAGGACAGGTTAAAAACAGAATTAATGTCAAGTACAGTACTGCGGGGATTTGGTCTGTTTGCAATCACACGGAGCGGGCAAGCTGCACTGCCTCGGTACATTTGTGTAGCCAAATGAAACAGACTAGAAGCAAAACAATCAGTCAGACTTGGTGACAAAGAGGGGGCGAGTCAGCTTACAAAAAAAAAAAAAAAGTTAAAAAAAAGTACACTCTGGTGTAGTGCTTGGTGTCGTGTAAGTTCTGGGAGAGTGGTTGCCTTCTGGCCTGGGAAAGAGACGGTTGAAGTCCCTGAGGAGACCAACCCGCTGGCCTCCAGAAAACCACCAGCAGAGTGGCAAAGCAGACACAGCCAGATGTGAAGGAGTACACAACATATGTAAGAACACACAGACTGAACCACACACACTTCCCATTCCAAATAAAAATAAAGCTGGAATCTATCATATAATATTTGCTTAGAAAACATAAAACGTGTATAAGGGAGGATAGAAATATAAACAACAAATCCAAATCCAAATTAGCCATACAGAACAAATATGGATGTCTTCTGTATGACACTGACCCTGAAAAATACACTGTTGCTGTATTTCAACACACTCCAGTATTCCAAGACCCTCATTTAAAACCGATTAAGTAACAGATGGCGGCAAACTCCATTTAAAAAGTGACAGAAATGTAAATGTGACTCCAAACGTCCTACTTTCCAGAGACAGCAGGAGGAAACTTTACAAAAACACCCCTGAACTTGGAAAGATTTTCTCACTGAGGCGCTCCCTAACGGATAACATGGCATCCATCTTGCCCGTACCACCTTTCTAAACTCTCTCCAGCGAGTAAAAGTTAGTCTGATGAGGACTCTTGCCTTCTCACTTATTCTTCTTCTTTCTCTCTTTTCCTATCTTCCGCTGATGATTTGCTCTTGTGTTTCTTTGATGAATCAGCATTTGTGCACTTTCAAATGTTGAAGTCATTATAAAGCAAACTTTTGAAATAATGTTTCGTACACAATGAGCAAAACAGAAATACAAAATCAGTCTTCTTCAACCCATACTAGAGAAAAATGGGGCCACGTCTTCGGAAATGACTCTTTCTGCTGCTTGTTTTTCTTTCATTTTTTCCATTAGCTGTCGCATGTGATCAGTCCTGTGATGAACCGATGCACTTTACCATCTGCTAGCATCCAACACACCTCGATTCAATAAAAACACTCATACCGATTGCAAATCTTCTACTAAATTAAAAACAGACCTTATTTTAAAAAGTCACATTACTATGAAGAGGAGACCAAAAAGTTCATTCTGCTTCAGGTAAATTGGCCGTCTCAGTGTTCACAATGTTCTCGACATCGGAGCAGGTATAAAATGTGCAACGTGATATTGTCGGATTAATGGCATGGCTCTGCACTTCTTAGCTTTTCTCAGGGTAAACTAAACCGCCCTAAGCAGTCTGCAAATTCCATGCTATTGTAGACAAAGACCAGAAAGAAAAAAAACCAACAAGAGACCACTTAAACTGATCTGGAAGTTATGCAACATGAAACCCGATGGCCTTTTGCATGCGCCAGGTTTTTTGGTTTTTTTCTGGCATGTCAGGAGGAATGTTACACATGCTGCTTCTACAAAACATAAAACTGCAGCTATCAGGTTAGTGTGCTGCACAACCAGCAAGGAACTGATTCTTTTTTTTTTCCAACTCTCAGCTTTCTCTCCTCTCCAGTCTTCAGAATGATCACACCCAAATTCACCAGCATAGTGGTGTTAAACTGACAAGTGATTAGCCAGGGGCTGGGCGGTGATGACTGGAGAGCTCATGGGGGGTTTCTCACCCCTTACTAACTACCCTCTCCTCCTCCCACCTCTGCTTCCACTCCCTCCACTAAGGAAAAAGAGGCACGCTTGGCACCAGGAGGCACTGAAGGGAACGTATTGCTGAGAAGTGGATCTTCTTAGGATGCCATAGGGGAGGCAGTCAGCTGGGATCACAGGAAATTCCTTTGGCTTCTAGACTGTATCATCACTTTGACACACTTAGTAAACTATTGCAGGCAGTTAGAGCAAAACAGTCTTCTGTGGCAAGAAAGCAGCACACTGACATCCTTTGATACTGAAACTGCCATAAAAATCGCTCATACATGAAGCAGGCTGGTCACAGCAGTCATAAAGTGTTTTTTAGGATCCCTCATACATGTTTTAATCATGTGCATTTTTTTCATAACTAAAAACAATTATGTGACATCCAATTCACTGTTTTAACTAATTGTTTGAAATAAGCATATTGGTCAGTACTTTACTGACCAATACTGACTCTCTGTACTCATTTTAAGACCTTGGGAAGACCAGATGAAATTCCATTATATCCTTATTTACAATTGTAGAACAAGAGAAGTTGTACCACTTTTGTCATACGACTGTAAAGAACTCGTGTATAAAGAAGAAACTGGTCGTAATCCATCATTTTTGCATCCACTTACTGAACACCAGCATATAAAGGCTTTAATTATTCTTTATGAAAAAAAGGCGTGGAAATCTATAGGCTGAATATGTAGGAAACTCCATGAGACAGGAGCCCCGAGTCAGAAATTAAGCTGGAAAGGCTTGTCCTACTTTCTTCAAAGAACAAACGGCTGTTTCTGCAACACTTCTCCGCTCTGGGTGGAAATAAAAGGGAGGGAACAGATTTGATAACAGTTCCCAATTACCAACACTATAAAGAAACGGTTTCTGTGAGAGGAGAATCCTCTCCCTCTTCTCATGGTGGTTTTGGACGGAGTTAGGCTGGTGGTGATGCAGCACTGGCTCATTCCACTAATGATTTAACCACGTCTTTGTTTCTCTGCCTGCTAAAGGCATTCTCTGGAGGACGGCTAAGCTAATACAAAAGTCTGGCTTCAGTTTCGGAAAGCATTCTCAGCTGGCTTCATGTGTCGTGTGAAATCAGTCTGTCTATTCCCAAATGTGACAGACTTTGATAGAGAAGAAGAAGGAAAAATCCACATTGGAATGTAAAAAGAAAATCAGTGTCCTTACAGAATTTCTGTTCCACATAAAACTTTTACTTTTGTGTACTTGTCAAAAACAACTGCAACAAAACTCAGAAAGCCCAGAACAGTCCATTGTTTGGATTTTCTAGCAGAAAGTCTTCAGTAAGACAGGTTTATAGTATGCTTTGACCTTTCATGTCTTAGCGAAATACAGGAAGAGGCTAAGCAGAGTGGGGCCAGATAAGAACTATATTAAAAACATGGAAAGTAATACCACGTCATCCATTTACTGAAAGAAACACCACCAGCAGCAGGAAATCATAGTTACTGGAGAAATCAGAGTAGGCAGGGGAGGGTTAACGCCATTCTGAGCTATCATCATTTCCAGGTGAAATGTACAAGGGGTGCACAGGGAAAAGACGTCAAAAAGCTTTGAAAGGAAGAGCACCCTAAAAATATGGCTTTGCTTTGACACAAACAAGCTCTTTGTTATTATAAACACAGACACAGACAGACACGTAGTGACATATGTGGTGGGAGCTGTGGAGACTGAGCACATGTAAACAGAGCAGGACCCAAACCTGCTGAGACACAGTGACACAGATGGCTGCCTTTTACCCTGCTGGCACTGAAACATATGGAAACAGAGATCATTACTGAGATAATAAGTGTATAACAGTGGAGGCAAAAGGTAAGTCATCAACAAAATCCTTATAATCAGTAAAAAGGGGGAACCAATCTGGATAAACATTTGCTACATTATCACCGGGATGGTAGTTTCATGGTAACAGTGGATCAAACTCTTTGTTACGTTACAAGAGATGCCAAGAAGCACATCACATCCAGCTGGCAAACATAGTGGAGCTTTAACTCCTACAGGAATGCTTTTATCAAGTGTTTTTGGAGACCAAAACAGAACTAAAAGACGAGAAGCACAACTGTATATTCAGTAAATAAATACACAAACAGCTGGCAGCCATTAAATCAATGCAGCAGCCTATGAAGTCCTGCTACACCTAGACACGTTTTACTACAATTACTTCTCCTGCTTTGTCCTTTAATGTACAACAAGGTGCAACAAATATCCGCAAGTAAAGTGTGCAAGCTTAGGGTGTAAAATTAATTTTAATATGACACAAATGTGATGAAAAAGCAGTCTTTCAGTGATTTACGAGACAACTTATGACTGTCAATCAGGTGGTTGCCAACTAACCAAAAGATGCAAAGCTGTACTACACACACAGTTAAGTCAACCTGCTGTTTACTGTGAACTGGCTACGCAAAAGGCCCACAATCCATGTCACAGCATATAGTACATGCACAGGAGGCGGATGAAGCTGTTAAAGCTGGAAACTTTTAAAGTTACTATGTTTTTAGTGGCACAGTGTACCACAAATAGTGGTCAAATGTCACAGTCAAACTGATGTGCTGCCCCCGTGACCCGACCCCGGATATGAGACAGAGAATGGATGGATGATAGTTAAACTTGACGAACGAATCTTTACATTTTGATTTCTCACATAAGATTTCAAAATTCTTAAAAATGTTATGCTTCAGTGTAAGTTTGCTGTCATGCATCTTTTCTTCATTATCCCTGTTTCTTCATTTAACTTATATATGAGTCGCTGCTTTCAGAAGACCTGACCAAATTCTCCAGACTTTCTCTTGAACCAAAATGGTCTGACACCTAAACATTATTATGGTGCGTTCAGACCAAAAGCAGCGAGAGCGTCGGGAGCGTCAGGTTTACATGTTAAGTCTATGTAAATGCGCGTCAAGGCGCGGCGAGCAGTTGAGCAGCGCGTTTTGAGCGT
>JAVQJG010191597.1:0-20311 GCA_036024015.1 Craterocephalus amniculus | reverse complement strand
CCCAGACCAGCAGAGGCTGATCTTCGCTGGCAAGCAGCTTGAAGATGGCCGCACCCTCTCCGACTACAACATCCAGAAGGAGTCCACCCTCCACCTGGTGCTGCGTCTCAGGGGTGGGCAGTAAAAGTCCAGAATTACCAGTTCGTCTCGTCAACACAAGCTGCATGACTTGCTGAAATTCAAGTTGTTACGACAAATGTTTAAACTTCAGTGACCAAAATGTTCAGTCATATCACTTAATAAAGGATGAGAAACACCTATTGTGTTTTACTTTATTTACATAGAAATTTTATAGAGGGAAAATGTTATCATCACACTGATACTGAGGAGCTCTGTATAAGTCTTCTGAACTACTGAAATATAATTAGAGACTTGGATGTTTAAAACTGTAAAAACACTTTAGTGAAATATGTCTACATAAACTGTAAACAGGCTTTTCTAAGTGCCTTTTTACATTGTGGAATACAATTTAAGTGAAAAAAAGATTAAACAACCATTTTCAGTGCAATATTAGAAAACAGCATTAAGTCTGGGTTTTCATCCTAGAAATGGTCATTTTGAATAATTATAATTTGATAAGTGAATTGGACCAAATTCACAGAAACACTTCAGGTTTGCATCATACACCTAACCTGCAGGCTGCAATTATGATCTTGCAACAGTGCAGCATTATTTTCAATGAGGGTTAATGTTGCAGAAAAGGCTTCTATACATGTTTTCTTAGTCATACATCACCGAACTGGTCACGTGAAACTAATATGGTTGAAGTTTACCTCAACTATTTAATTGGCTTCAGATAAGCAAATACACCTGGTGTGGCAGACAATTTATCATACTGTAACATGAAAGACTGGTATTGGCACCTTTTTTTACAGCGCATGAGGAAATATAAACATGCTGTTATTTTCATACTGACAGTGTGTACAATCTGAGAAAAACATGGACTGGTTGTGCTGAGAATTAGAACTTGTCCACTGGTTTTTGTGACCCTGTTCCTGTGGGAAGTCCCTCACAAATTATCACACGTATTTGTAATGATGGAGGAATGTCATGTGGATTACCGATTGCACGATGACAGTGCAGTGATGTTTACCTATTTAGCCCAAGCTTAACTCGCTAAACACTGCATAATCGTTGTACTGCTCTTGTTTTAGTGTACAAATAACATAAAATAAAACAGTTAATTGGTCAAGTACACTACATGTACAGCAACGTATCTTTATAGTGCAGCAACAATAGACAACCAGCCGTGTGATCTCTGATTTTGGCAATACATACTTTATATCTTTTGTTTAGATTTGTTAACGTTTCTATATTTTCGTGTTTTAAAAAGTGTCACGGTTAAAGAGATTAACGTTATGTGGACAAGCTACTGTAAAAGCTTGGAGTTGGGACTATTTTTATTGGCGGATGAATACACTGTGATGGCGCATCCAGCATATAAACGGCACTGTTTCCCTGACGATCGTAGTCAGAGGGAAGTGGACGTGTGGCTAATCGCTGGTTCAGTCGAGTAGCTGAAACAATTGTAAGTATGGCCTGTTTTCTAAATATGTCACAAGAAATTTGATTTTTTTATCAACAGTTTCCTGGGTAATTTTATGGTAACCATAGTTTCGGCTTTTTTCGTAATTTCAGTTCATTTTTAACAGCTAACGAACGTTATGAGAATGTCGAGAAAGAACAGCCTCGTTAGCAACCAAAAACGAGATTTTTATGGTTTTAGTTAAATAGTCAAATAAGGTACGTTATTAATCAAATTAATAAGTCTTCTTGTTCGTCTTTATTTAAAAAAAAAACCGTGAAAGGACACTCTTTAAAGTGACAAACACTATGGATTCCAGCTTTGTCGTCCATCAGGGTGTAACGTTAGCTGGAAAAATGCAGACAAACGACAATGGCTTTTTCTAAAATGGCGTTGGTGCTCGAAGCAGCGGCTTCCTACTAGAATCAGTAATGAGTTGAGGCAGAGAAATAAAACGAAGACTAGTGATTAGTACGTGTAATTGTTTTCAAGCTTCTTTCATTTATATAGGCTGTGAATAGGAGGGTGAAAGGAACACGATAATTTCGTTATGAGCTGATCAAATCAGTTTGAATGTCCTTTTGGTGGTTTTTAATCACAAATGTTGATTTTAGTCATGTCATTTTCCTTTTTATAACGTAATTTGTTTTCTGCAGCTTCAAACATGCAGATCTTTGTGAAAACCCTCACCGGGAAGACCATCACCCTGGAAGTTGAGCCAAGTGACACCATCGAGAATGTGAAGGCCAAGATCCAGGACAAGGAAGGCATTCCTCCTGACCAGCAGAGGCTGATCTTCGCTGGTAAGCAGCTTGAGGATGGCCGCACCCTCTCTGACTACAACATCCAGAAGGAGTCCACCCTCCACCTTGTCCTGCGTCTGAGGGGCGGCATGCAGATCTTTGTCAAGACCCTCACTGGCAAGACCATCACCCTCGAGGTTGAGCCCAGTGACACCATTGAAAACGTGAAAGCCAAGATCCAGGACAAGGAAGGCATTCCCCCAGACCAGCAGAGGCTGATCTTCGCTGGCAAGCAGCTTGAAGATGGCCGCACCCTCTCCGACTACAACATCCAGAAGGAGTCCACCCTCCACCTGGTGCTGCGTCTCAGGGGCGGCATGCAGATCTTCGTCAAGACCCTCACCGGGAAGACCATCACACTGGAAGTTGAGCCCAGTGACACCATTGAGAACGTGAAGGCCAAGATCCAGGACAAGGAAGGCATTCCCCCTGACCAGCAGAGGCTGATCTTCGCTGGCAAGCAGCTTGAAGATGGCCGCACCCTCTCCGACTACAACATCCAGAAGGAGTCCACCCTCCACCTGGTGCTTCGTCTGAGGGGTGGGCAATAAACCATTAAATGTTTTTACATGACTTGAATGTAAACCAAACCCAATAAAAGTTGAGACTACAATAAATTGGTCTTATTTCTTGTATCTAGAAGATGAACAAATATTGCATCTTGTAAAAGTAACTATGAATTGTAATGATGGGCAGCCCTGTTTAAAATGTCTAGATAAAGGATAGATTTTAAAAAAGTAAGGAATTACATGCGTGACATTTTCAGCAGCGGCTTCCATTCACTGTTGGCTGTCTTAATCCATATCACGGATTAAACCTCTATATATGGGAATCCTTCAGTCACAAAGTGAGGTGATTAATTCACAGGATGCTGAGAAATATCAGCCACTAGATGTCAGTAGAGCACTAGTTATTCTCATCCTTGTACTATGATGCTGCAGGCATCCAGACCATAGCTAACCGGATGTTACTTAGGTGGGCATGGATATGCATCATCTGACAGTTTATAAAGAGATTGGGATAAATTTACTGAAATAAACAGCTGGGAAATGGCCCCATGAACCTGCATAGGAATAAGCAGGTATAGATGGATCAAGAAAACAGACCCATTAGCATCAATATAGGCAGATCATAGTTCATGGAATTATAATACTGTCACCATAGCCACATGTTATGTGAGACACATCCTGAACTGGAGAAAGTATGGTGCACGGTATGTTGGACTCATCTTAAAAGGAAATGTGTCAGTAGGTTATCAGATTTTTCCTCATAAATCGTATATTGAATTAAGTTTCATCTAGTCCTGCTGACTTCAGGAACTGATACATGAGAGGTCTAATGTCTAATACCCAGGCTCACAGGCAAGGCAGGTTTATTTCTACAGCACATTTCATTTAGAATGTAATTTAAAGTGCGTTACATGAACTATAGGGTTGTAGTGAAATGCAGAAGAAGCCTAACAAAGCACATTAAAAACAAACTTTAAAAATTAAAAAATTAAAGAAAAAAGACAATCTGAACCAGAGAATCCTGAATGTATTTAGGCTCTGAACCATTCAGTGCTTTGCAAAAGCATGTTGCAACAGATACTTGTTTCTACATGTAGATCCAGTGTTGGAGTTAACATGCTACTACTATAAATAGATTAAAAGAGGTAATTTTAGCCAGTGTACCATATAGATGGATATATTTATATATAAAAAAGGAAAGATACTTTTAGTATACAACTTGCAATAGCAAAAAGGTAATCAAACATTACTCCAAAGTTGCAGCTGCATGGAGATGATTTTCATAAATGATGCTTTAGTGTTTCCTGTCAGTAAGGAAGCACAAAAGCTCCTCAGTATTGAAAAAATGCAAACTTATGATGACCCCTATTTGTTTACATTCTGAATTATGTAAAAACTTTCTTTAAATAAAGCAGGAAAATAACTTGTTATCCTGAGAAAATAAGCTTTGAAATCTCAAAATAATGACATTAAAAGTAAAGAATGACATACATGGCCTTGGAACAAAATGATAAAGACATGGCCATGTGTTACTTATGCACTGACGATGTCCCTATATTATTCGGCCTTCAGTTCCCACGATTATAATGTGAAATACCGTATCTTTCTGTTTCAGATACCTGTGATTAAATGTTTTGTGATTTTGTCGAGCCACTGTGATCAGACAAGGCAAGTCAAGCTTATTTATATAGCACATTTCATGTACATGACAGTTCATGGTGCTTTACATTAAAACATTAGAAAATTTACAGCAGATGCAGATAACATTGAGAATAATTGAAACAAGTGAAATAAAAAAATAATAAACAAAAGAAAGAAACCTTCAAAGAAAAACGGATAAATCACCTGTCTTCACAAAAGTTTTAACCCTGACTGAAAACTGCTGAGACTTTCAGCAGATCTGTCGGTTTCTGGGAATTTGTTCCACATGTGAGCAACTAAAAACTGAACCCTGTCTAGGAACTGAAAGTAGACCTGACCCTGATGATATGCGGAATCTGGTCGGTTCACTAAACCATTCAGTGGTTTGTATAGCAGCATTATTTTGAAGCAGATTCTTTAAAAAACAGGAAGCCAGTGTAAAGATCTGAGGACTTGTGTGAAATGTTCCAATTAACCTGGTCTTAGTGAGGACTCGAGCGTTCTGGACTATAAGGGAAATAAATAGATGGAAAACCCAAGTAGAAACATATTATATGTGATAAAACACTATCTATATATATATACATAACATACATATTAAATGGATAATAAAAATGAATAAATAAATACAATCAAAAGAAAACAATTGATTTTACTGTGTATAGGCCTATATAATCATAAAATACAAATGTAATATTCTATATGTTTATATGAGACATATATAACAAAATACTAAATAAAGTAAATAAAATTATGTGAATACATGTGAACATGTTGAAACTGTATTTATGTTTCTCAAAAAGTTAATAATGCAATTATTTATAGGTTGTTATGCTGTTATTATATTGGCCTGGCCCAGTTCAAATCAAATGGCCCCCAGTGTGATCTTTAAAGTAAAAAGTAAATGGATTCCCAGGTTTTGTGGCTACTGGGCTAAAATTGTTCTACTGGTGAAACGAATAAAAAAAGATACTGTATGTATGACAGCCACTGCTAAACAATTGGCAGATTGTTGCCCATTAATGTAGGATCTTAATTTTTGGAGAAAATTATAGCAAGGACCCGTCGTTGAATGCAGTTGGTGTCCCCATATCTCCATCTGTTATTTTGTAGAAAACAAATCAGTTAAACTTCTCCAGTGAGGTTGGTAAAATGATCATTATGATTCATGCCAAGATAAAAATTTGATAGAATTTAATCAAAACTACACATTTTGTGTGTGTTATATCCATAAATTCCAAATCATAACTAATGCATGACCATTATAGGGTATCTGGGACCATGACCTATAAAGCATGGCTACAGATAAATGTTTTTTTCATTTATCCAAACCACTTAAAAAATTTGAAAGTCAGAACCGGGATGTCAGATCTGGGGAATGATGTCATGCCCGAGTTAAAAGCGTTCCAGTTCACATCGTAGAAAATTAATTAGGCAGCTTTCTCATTAAAGCCATTTCTCAGAGGCAATTGTTATTTTAAACCAGCAAATAATCTATTACAGAAAGGTAAACATTTCTGCAACAACTGTTTTACAACATCTCTAAAAAGGGAACAGAAGTTTTTAAAAGAAAAAGGGCCTTTGAGAAAAGCAGCATTGCTATTTGGCTGTTTGGATGTCGTCACAGCTGACAGCGGAGTTGTAGATGAAAAATGTGAATTATACTACAGCAGCATCTCCTTATATTTATATCCAACAATACTATTTGTACGTCTAATTTAAAGCAACAAAAACTGGTCAAAAGTTTGAATAAAAGTAAAATTACAGGGGCTGCTACAGTGTTAACCCTTTAATGCATGCATTATGAAGAAACAGTGCCACGTTTTTGTATACAGTAATTTACTTCCAGAGACACATACAGTGATGCTTCTTTTTTTCTTCATCATTTTTTACTTTTTAAATTTTTTTAATTTTTAACATTTTTTTTGATAGTTTATTCAAAACGATTAAATATACTTTCCTTATTTCTACTATGTTGATAGATATTGAACTGTTCATCACAAAAGAAAGTTTGGTTATCATATGAATGTACATATATAAATATTCATTCTACAGTAAGTGAAAGTGTATCGCATAATTCACTGATGTCCCCTGAAGTGGCAAAATTACAAATTTCGATCTACACTTTTGAATATAATAGAAAACAACTCTAGTGGACGCTATGAAAGGGTAAACAAAGAGCACAACCATCTTTAAATATTAAGTCGGGGTTGGTGAGGGTCCTAAGTCGTAAATCTGACTTCAGGAGGGCGTTTCTATTTGAAACTTCCCAGTACAATACAATACAATACAATACAATACAATACAATACAATACAATACAATACAATACAATACAATACAATACAATACAATACAATACAATGCAATACAATACAATACAATACAATACAATACAATACAATACAAAAAGGTTGGGCTTAGCCTTAAAATGGTGAGAGAAGTTGCCTTCTGTCTGCTGAATAAACGTCTTTGGAACGGCTTTACATATGTGACGTCACCGACATGTAACCAGGTAAATGTCGGTTAGTAGTCCTGTGTACAAGTGTAGGAAAAAATGTAAATGTTGACTCCGGTACTTGGTAAACATGACACTAGTTGGAGTATTTTTCTAATTTAGCACGAGGGATGAATCTAACATCATTTATTTTTCAGCTTTAATATTGGTGTCGATATCGGTTATCGACCAAATTAATTTTAAAATATCGGCATATCGGATATCGGACAAAATTCCAATATCGTGCATCCCTAATAAGCTTCAACTAGGGGTGTAACGATTCATCTAGTATATCGATTTATATTCCTGTGATTCAACAGCATTGATAAGTGCTCAGCAAGTTGTCAGTAAAATCGATATTTACCCATCTATTCTCGTTATGAAAGGTATTCTATCGATTCTATCAGTATTGAGAAATACTTTGGATCGAAGCACAGAAGACCTTCTTTTTGCAATTTTTTATGTTGAGAAAATAGTTGAAGTAACAGGTTATTAAAATATTGTTTGCACCAACTGTACTTTAATTAAAAAATGTGTTTAAATATGGAAAAAAATGCCACAAAAGGTTTATCTCCTGTTGATTAAACTTGGAGAGGTGAACGTAAGAAAAACAAAAAAAGTTGTAAATGGATTTACTATTAATTATTGTTTCTTGTTTTCTTTATACCCTTATTTTTAATTTATATTTGATTCCCTTACAATAAACTAAGATTCTTCTTATAAGAAACTTACCTGCACTGTCCAGCATCCAGGTATTTATGACAATCACGCTGGTTGAAGTTTTGATAATAGTTGTTGATGGATAGACTGAATCAATTCCAAGTCACTGAATTGTTTCGTATTGTATCGTTCTAAATTAACTAGTATCATTCATGAATCGTATCGTAATCACAAACCATGATATGAATCGAATCGTCGTTAAAGTTAGTCGTTACAACCCTAGCTTCAACACCTTCTGTTCAATAGCCCCCAGCCCCTCTCCCCCTCCTGTGCACGCCCCTGTGGCCTCCAAGCACACCTGTTGATGAAAAATAATAGCAAGCAGCAGCAGTTTTACAGCAGATCATAAAAGAGCCTCAGCATAAAGATAAAAACTTATTCTATCGTTACACAGGCTAAAAATATATTCCATACAGTTTCACTTAATGCAAAACTCTTAAACTGATGTCAGTAGAAATAAAGTTGAAATCAAACAATGTTAAAGAGATAAACGGGGACGTATCGGAGTAGAGACACGGGGGTTTGCAGTGTGAATGGGTCTGCCCGCTGCATGACGACTGACCCCGCTGCATATATCAGCTGGGAGCTGCTGTCTCAGTGTGCTCAGCGTGCAGGGGGCTGACATGGCTGGCTGGGGGGGCTTCTTCTTTTCTCTCCTCAACTACAAGACAGAGAAATATGTGATCGCCGAAAACAGGAAAATTGGGATCTTATTCCGGCTTTACCAGCTGGCTGTGCTGGGATACATAATCGGGTGAGGGGCTCTTCATGTCGCCGTTAGTTTGCTGAGAGTGAAATAAAGAAATAGAGAGTGATTCACAAAGTTAAAAATAGGTGAGCTTGTGGAAGGTTGTTACTTTGCTGGTGCTGTTAAAGTAGAAAAGGAGTTTTTAGAATTTACTCTCTTTAAGTTGTTGAACGTTGTTGGTTAAATAGTTTATATCACAATTATGCCATCTTTTATTAAACATAGAAGCCTGATATTGTCTCCTATAGCAAATACAAAGAAGAAAAAACAAGCAAATAGTTTATTTTAGAGTTAGATCTTCCATTTTTGACTATGGTAGTTATCTCAGATTGTAACATGATGTTTTATGGTACTTATCTCAGACTATAACATGATGATTAAAGTGGAGCCTTGAAGCTATGTAGGGCTGTAAAGTCACATTTTATTGCCATGCAAATATAACTGATTATTATAAAATAAAAATAAAAAATATATGCATAAAATATTCAGTATAAATAACACTCCTCAAAATGGCCATCCATACATAAAACATAAAGATTAATGAAGCTGCGATCAATGTCTTAGGTGGGTGTTTGTTGTGAAGAAAGGGTACCAGGAGAGAGAAGAAGCCATACAGACTTCAGTCATCACCAAACTCAAAGGTGTTACTCTAACTAACACATCTGAGACGGGGCCTTACCTGTGGAGTGCTGAGGATTACGTCATCCCCCCAAATGTGAGTCCATCCATGTATCCAGTGCAAATGTCAGAGAGCTCTCTCTGTATGCACCTGCCAAGAGAGATTTTTAGCTTATTGTTTTGCCATATATCATTAGGCTCGGCATGTGTCTCCACAGATTTAACAATACTCAGCTTCATTCTGGGAGTAATTTGTTTAACCTTTATCTTTGGGGACCTAATTGGATTTTGCAGGGCGAGCAGGTTTTCTTCATAGTAACAAATTACATCGAGACTCCCAATCAGAGGCTGGGGTTCTGCGCTGAGGTGAGAAAACTCTTGAAATCTCTTTTTTTTTTCTTAATACACAGTTTTCATCTGAACTCTTTTCTTTTATTGCTCTTCTCAGAGCTTCAAGGTTCCAAATGGACGATGTGAAAGCAATGATGACTGTATTGAAGGGGAGAGTGTTGTAGCCGGTAACGGTGAGGGACATTTATTGATTTTATTTGCCTTTTTTAAGAGTTCAGCTCGACATAAAACAGTTTATGCTGCATAATACAGAAAACAGTTGTCACTGTTGAAGCTGATGCTGTTTAAAAATTCTTGCCAAGATCTTTTAAACTTCTATGTCAATTTTTAAAATGATTTTGGTGTAAGATTTCCTCGTTAATTCATGCTCTCTGTGTTAGGAATTAAAACCGGCTTGTGCATGAACAGCACTGGGACCTGTGAGATCTACGCCTGGTGTCCCATCGAACACAGTCCGAGACCAACGTGAGAATCTTTTCTCCCTGGGAGAATTTTTAGAAATGTCATTTTGCACCAACACACCGACATCCAGCGTCTTTATTGATTGTTTGGTTATTCCCCCCTGCAGAGAGCCATTACTAAACGAAGCAGAAAACTTCACCATCTACATAAAGAATTTCATCAGGTTTCCCAAGTTTGAATTCTCAAAGTAAGTAGCTATAAGTGGCCGCTGACGGCTTTTGTGCCTGCAGTTTCAAGGCATCGTGGCATTGAGTGAGATCCGAGGGTATACATGTTCCAACGGCTGCTTTAAATAGCTTTAGGGTGCACAGAGTCCTCTATTTATACCAGCCTGTGCATTGCATTCAGAGAGACAGTGAAACAGTCATCTGAGACGTCCTTGACAGCAGCCCATGAGCTAGACAGGTGTCAGATCAGACGGGGCTCGCCCAGTGTTTGGCGTCCCTGTTGTTTCGTCACCCGCGTACTGCAGGAGAGCAGGGCCACGGCTAATTTATCCGTCAGGATCTCCTCCTAATTACACACACATCTCTCTCATGCTTCCTGCTGATCTAAATATGTTTTTGCTCGGTGGGATGAAAAGGTAACATGATCCCTTTAAACTGGGGTTTAGTCAAAATGGCTCACGATGCTGCATGTCTTACAGTACAAGGAAGCAGACGGTGAATCTATGCGGTTTGATTGACTTTGAAAATTTAACATTACCATGCTGCAGCTGGAGTTTTAACCAGGACTGACAGATCTGAGCACATTCCACCAGTTTGAAGGTCTTTACACTGGTTTCCAGTCATTCACAGAATAGACTGTAAAATCCAATTTATGGTCCACAAATTCCAGGATGGTTTAGGCCCAGAATGGATCTGTGAAGTTCAGGGACTATAACACAGTGCAGATCAGAGTCCAAGCAAAACATGGAGAAGCAGCTTTTAGCTGTTATGCTGCAAACAGCTGATTAAACTTTCACTTTTAGAGCTTAAGGCAAGGCAAGTTTATTTGCATACCAGATTTCATGTACATGACAATTCCAGGTGCTTTACCTACAAACATTAGAAACATTACAGCAAGGTGCAGAAAGCAATAAAGAGAATTAAAAGCAAAAGTAAAATCAAAAATGAAGAAAATTAAAGAAAGACAGAAACCCTCATAATAGGCTGCAAATAGAATTTTTTTTTAACCCTGATTTAAAACTGCTGACAGTTTCAGCAGACCTGCAGCTTTCTGAGAGTTTGTTTTGCATATGAGGAGCATAAAAACTGAACACTGCCTTTCCGTGTTTGGTTCTGACTCTGGGAACTGAAAGAAGACATGACCCTGATGACCTGAAGGATCTGGTTGGTTCATAATGAACCAGAAGGCCCTGAATATATTTTGGCCCTAAACCATTCAGTCCTTTGTAAATTAACAGCAGGATTTTGAAGTCAATTCTTTGACAAACAGGAAGCCAGTGTAAAGATCTGAGGACTGGGGTTATATGATCCACTTTCCTGGTCTTAGTGGGGACTGGACCAGCAGCATTTTGGACTAGCTGCAGTTGTTTGATGGACTTTTTAGGGAGACCTGTAAGGACAGCACTACTGTAGTCCAGTCTACTAAAAATAAACAGTATGCATGGACCAGCTTTTCTAAATCTTTTCTCAAGCTCCTTTGCATTAAAACTTCTCATTATCTACTAACTTATCTAGATTGCTTCTTATTCTTAATATTTTTAATTATTTGGTATGATTTTATTATGATTTGATTGTCTTTTTATCATTTTATGTACTTTTTAATGCTTTTTCTGCACCTTGGCGTATTATTTAGAATTTATTATCCAAAGCACTTTCAGTTGTACATATAATTTAAATGCTATACAAATAAAGTTACCTTTCCTAAATATAAAATACTTTAAGAATTAGAAAGCAGTCAATGGGTTTAACAGATAACACCATTCACTATTTTAAACTATATGTGTCTCATGTCTGTCACAACATTGTGTCATAAAAAGATTTGTGATAATGGGCATCAAAAATAGGCTTCAGAGCTGTGAGATGATAAACTGCTGTCTGAACACAAGAAAGCGTGTCTCTCTTTGCTTTATTGCAAGACTAATGGGACTGCATGGAAATTTAAAATGTTAAAGTAATTACACAGTAAATCCAGCGGAAATACAAGCAGCTAACTCTGTTACAGGTGCAGTATTTAGGAAATACAGATCCACTTTGTAAAGTGGAATATTGTAAAATAAAATAAAAACAATACAGTATAGCATCTGTGATCACGTTCCATGAGAAAAAAGCCTGCATACCTGGGCTAAGATGTTGGGCAGTACAGCTCATCCTGACTGAGGAGGAGAAGCCTCTGGTTTGTCGACAATAACCTCAGGAACATATCATCTGCTGATCGTGATGCACTTTCTTCCTCAGTCACATGACCTTCACCCCATCAAACATTCAAAAGTCTGAAGAGCTTTTATTGACATATTAAACACATATAAGCTCATATATGTGATGGTGTTATGATTTAAAATCATAAAACAGATTTTTATAGCCTTACAAGTCCAAGCTTGATGTGTCCAAATACCCAAAAGCTAAGTCGCTTACCTACGCTTCTGCTTTCTTTACCACTTAGGTCTAATGTGCTTGAAACAGCTGACGACAGCTACCTGAAGAGATGCACTTACGACAGAGACGAGCATCCTTACTGCCCCATCTTTCGCCTCAGAGATCTGGTCAGCAACACCGGACATGACTTCCAGGACATGGCTGCTAAGGTAAAAACCTTAGCAGTGTTCGGCTGAACTTTGTGTCTTGACAGTGATGTGATGAAAATAAAATTATTGATGATGATGCTAAAATTTACAACATAGCTCCTATTTTATTACATATTGCTAGTATCCAACCTGTTTTAAATTCTTTGTAGCTCCTGAGCTCCTGTTGCCTTTCTATCATCTAGGCATTTTCATCCACACAACCTTTACTCACTGGATATTTTCTCTTTTCATTCACTGGAAAACCTAGAAACTTGAGTAGGTTTCTGAAATACTCAGAACAACAGCCAAGAACCACTCAGTCCCATAAACTGAGCAGGTATCTCTTACTAAGTGGCCAGTGAGTGCACAGAATACACATGGGCGAAGCCCTGTGAGAGGAAATATTAACAGTGCATGTCTGTGCTCATCTGGTAGATGGTTTAGTAGCTGTAGAGCTGCAGCAGAGAAAATCTCATTGCACCATAACATGGACAGACAAGCAGTCGCTGCCCGAGGGCCTCACACTGCCTGAAGGCTGCAGAAAGGCAAGAGATCAAAGCACAAGTCGTAGACTCGCATCAAAGTAACTTTTAAGACTTTCTGAAACAGCCAATATGTCCTGAGATAAATATAGAGGAGAGAAAATCTGTTCTAGTTCTACTTCTCAACAATCACAAGTCCGGTGTGAAAACAAGCAGTCAGAGCCTTTAACTGGTTTCTGCTGCCTGTTAAACTACCTCTGAGTGTATGGTGGGCAGAACTGAAGCACAGGGACCTGCTTGCTAGTATGTAGGCTTAACTATTATTATTATTTATTCTACTGTAAGTCAAAAACAGATTTCCATGGTTTTTAACCCCTTGATCCCTAAATTTACTTATTATATAAAAAGATGGACTAAACGAAACAGGAAAGGACTGCTTTAAAATAAAATACAATTAAATAAAAAATCCTTTAATTAATAGTAAATCAATGAATGATAAAGTGATTCAACAAATCGATCAAGAAATACAATTTTCAAAAAAATGTTAGTGGTTTGTATTTAAAACTGAATTGCCTTGTTTAAGTGTTTCACTGTTAAAAAGTTCAGTCTGCATTCACAGGGAGGCTCTGTTGGCATCCTCATTGAGTGGAACTGCAACCTGGATAAAGACTCCTCTGAGTGTAATCCTCAGTACAGCTTCACCCGTTTGGACATGAACCTGAACAACTCGGTTACATCCGGATACAACTTCAGGTGTGTCGCCTCAGCAGTTTAACACTCACTGCCTCCTCTTTCCTTTCATCTGATCCATTGTGCTGTCGCTCCCCTGCAGATTTGCCAGGTACTACAAGGATCAGAACGGCGAAACGTATCGCACCCTGTACAAAGTGTACGGGATTCGCTTTGATATAATGATCAATGGCCAGGTACAGGAACGATATGAGCATTTGTTTTTCTAAGTAAAGGATTCCAGAAATAGATTTGTAGTAAATATCTTGTTATTGTTTTGCAGGCTGGGAAATTCAATATTGTTCCAACAATAATTGCTATTGGCTCAGGTGTTGCTCTGATGGGTGTAGTAAGTAATTTATTGGATGATAACCAGAGCACCACAACTTACAGGTCCACAAGAGTGAAACATGATCATTAGTACAAAATTAATGAGTCTGAAGCTTTCAAATTTAATTTTAACGTTATTTGTGTCTTTTTTAGGGGGCTTTTGCATGTGACATGATACTACTTTACATGATGAACACAAGCTCCTTCTACAGAGAGAGGAAGTTTGAAATAATCAACTTCAAGTATTACTCCCTGTATTTTTACAAACTTTAATCACAAGTATTTTTTTTATTCCTTACATCTGCACAACTCTTATTATTCTTTGTGAACAGAAAAGAGAAGACCAAATCCAAGGAGGGGAAAGCAGGACAACGGGAAAGGAGGTCCAGGAAACCAGCCGCAGAGAAAGATGCTGCCAACAACATCAAAAAATTAGAAGAGACTGAAGTCACGGTGGAAGCAGCTCCCCCTGAAGGAAGCCAGCCGCCTCCGGACAAACGGGGTCCCACCATTCCACGCAACACGGGACAGCGATACTCCGCTCATCTGTCTCAGCAAGGTGCAGAGCCGAAGCATCACATCACGTTTGCTGCACAAAACTAGGTTTGCAGTTGGGCCAAAACAAAGCACCTGCAGATGTTTCACACTGCAGGAGGTGGATCCTAAAGTCAGACTGATATCCACTTTTCTCCCCGCTGGCACGGTCAGTGACATCAGCGACCCTTGCACTGACTGAAGATGTGTTGGTCAAAGGAAATGTCAACGTTCTGCACTGCACTGAGTGGTTCAGGGCACTGATGCAAAAAGATGACTTCATCAGTTTTACTAACCCTCCAATCACTCATTTATTATGTAAACCATTTAATCTCTTCATGCTGTTTTACAAGAGCAGTTCAGTGTATTGCATATTTAATTTTATATTTAATATATAATTTTAAGGTTGTCTTTAGACTCAACATGCACAATTTTCTTGTTTTTTGCCCTTTACTCAAAACTTCCACAATCCTTAAAAATGTTAAAACTGCATTCATGTGTACAACCTGGAAATACAATGGTTTATTCAGTAATAACCACTTTCCTGGTGGCTAATAAATTAAATGAGGTGTGCAGAAGCCAAGAAATCTATATTCACTTTCAAATCTCAGGAATGCAATCTTTCATGTGCTAAAAGTCTGCTGTGAAGTGGACAAGTTCACTGTGGGGATGTTCCTGCTGATGATGGGACTCTGAGGTGCAGGGATTTGCTTTCCTCACTCTTTCTGATTGTACATTATTATTAGATAGAAATGTGTTTTTCATGTTAATTTCTTGTCATCTAATGCCTGACCGATAAATTATGTATACAAACAACTTGAGGAGAGGCATTTATTCAAATATGTAATCACAAGTGCTATAATCTCATCAAAGCTTTTTACATGTAATATTACACCTTGTTAAGATGTTATAAATTAATCTAATAATAACTAAGATTATTATCCTGGCATGGATGATACCAGGAACAGAGCAAGACTTACAGGTTTAATGATTTCATAGTCACTGGTAAATGTGGATTAAGAGAAAAATCTTGCATACAGTAATTACGAACCCATCCTCCAATCTATTAACAGTTCACAATGATAACATGTAAAATCTTTCACAGTCGGACCTATCTACAAACAGCAGGACAGACAAACCTAAAGGTTTACGTAGCACTGGAGTAGAAACATTTTAGTTTATTTACGGTGTGGCATCTTAGTATACGTGCACCATTCCGTACAAGAAAGTCCAGAAAAGGACGTAAGTGAAAAGACCTCCAACAAGACCACCGGTGAAGAGCAGCCGCCGAGATTTGAAGCATTTGTTCCATCGCCGTCCAGCCTTCAGGATGAGCAGGAGCGAGAGGAGAAATGAGGCGAGGAAATAAAAAATGAAGCCGTAAAGTCCAGTCAGCCCGAGGACACCGGCTGTTGCTCCAGACAGAGCGGACACAGAGGTACGGCAGTAGTCCAGGACGGCGGCGTTACCCCTCACTGCCACTTCACTGATGAACTGTGGTCCTTCACGCTTGGCCACAACTCCTGCCATCTTGGCTCCGGTCGGCTACCAAAGAAGGATGCTACAGAAAGAGAGAGAATGTGGACAAGTTTCCAATTCACTTCCGGGCAATTCTCCAGCTCCTTTAACTTTCTAGATTTTAAAGGAACATGATGTACTTCAATTTTTGGTATGCAGATTAAAATTAACTGTACATTCAGTAATAAGATTACACTGTTGTGGCCTGAACATAATCCACTTTCTAAATACCACTTGTAAGAGAGAATACCTCCACCAGATGCTTTAGTTGTACTGATACAACAACCAGAACATATTTTGGAGCACAATTAACTTTTAAAATCACATAAAGGTTAAGATGTTGACCTGCGCTTAATGTCGTCAGCTTTTCACCGCATTTAAATAAATATATAATGTGAATATGTAATCTGGATTAATATAAACTAATGTGCATGGACTTTAAATATCACTGGTATTAAAGTTTTGATTGATACATTTACTAAATTAACTGTGAAAAATAACAAACACAAAAGTTATAAAGGTATTGAGAATGAAACCCCTTAAATATGAACCAAAGGCTCTGAGCAAAAGGTGTTAGCTTAGCAATAGGCCAACCCCCCCTCCCCCCAAAAAACCAAACCAGAAAAATACTGCACCCATCAGTGACATACACGTGAGAGACTTTAATCACCAGATGAGAATAAAGTAGTCTTACGTTAAGAGTAAACCGAGACTTCGCTACATATTAATTGTCCGTATTTTAACGTTCATGTCGCTGCTGCTAACATGCTAGCAACGTTAGCTGCCCGAGCAGTCCGCTGGCAGGAACAGGTACTTACCGGATTTAAACGTAGAATTCGTCGGCTCTTTTACGACGCAATTACAAAAACATAATATATAAATACCCTTTATTAGCATATATTATGTTCGATTTAAGAAAGTGTCAACTGGTTTGGTGCAAAAATATCGCATTCATTCTAGTAGGGATGACACTCGTAGTACAAAGTCAGCCATGCTCCTTCGCAGTGCATTGTGGGTAAGATGGAATCATCGAACGAGGAACGATGTGGTGCATTCAATGAGAATATAAAAGCAGGAAAATACAATTGTAAAATGCTCCACAAACTCTACTACCCCTTTTTATTAAGCATGGACGGAAAAATCAAGGTGCAACTAGTCACAAACCTAAGGATTCAGTGGGTCCCTGGACCAGAGACTATAAGCAGGACTTGATTTAAAGTAACAGATTTTTTAAAAAAAGCTTTAAAATTCAAAGCACAGGATAGGAGTTTTAAAAAAGAGATGGAAAATCACCAAAATGATACTTTTAACAATAATAACCAATACAAGATACAAAATATGCTTGCAGAATTGTAAAATTGTGATATGTAAAGCAACAAAAAGTGGTCGCAGAGCAACTAAAATGGGACCAAAAGGAAATAAACAACAAACACACAACCTAAATGAAATTTAGACAACAAAAAGGACAAGCTACAAACACGAAAAGGTACAACAAAAACACAACAGTTATCAAAATTAAACAAGATATAGTAGATAATCATGATGAGAAACAAACAAAATTATGTCTCAAAGAATTATGTCTGATTGTGGGATATATATATATATCTATATATATATTATATATATATATTGTTGTATCTAAAACAACAACAAACAAACAACGACAAAAAATCTTTATAGCTGGTTAAACCTCTGTTATATCCTTTAGCACACAAGTTTAAGTTTTATGCTTTTTAAACCAGTCAAAGTAATTGGTAAAAACACAAACAAGGCGTTATAAAAGTTTATTTCCTTTTGTTGTCCAACACAAAACATCAGGTTGTAGTAAATAAGATTTTTTCCCATCTTTTGTTTTACCATGAACGCATCAGCGTCGACTTTGACTTCAGGATGATATGCAACGACTAGCACGGCAACAGCAGTCATGTCCAACTTTATTCTGGGTATAGATGTGGGAACCACTTCGATAAAAGCCGTTTTATTGGCATCTGACTCCAGAGCTGTGGCTGCGAGTCACGCTTTACCCACCGATGCCCATAGGAGCGATGATGAGGGGATAAAGGTGAGCTGCTCACGTGCTACTTCCCTTGTTACCTGTCCCTGCTCGTAGGTAAACTAAACTCAGCTGAACTGTGTATGTGTGTGTGCGTGCGTGCGTGTGAGATATAGGCGAAAGAGCAGGACACCTTCCGGATAATAGAGGCCCTGAACCAGTGCGTCCGCCAGCTGCCAGCAGACAAGCTGCAGCGTGTCTGCAGGATTGGACTGACCGGACAGATGCACGGGGTTGTTTTCTGGAAAGCAGGCAGCGGTAAGAGGACATGTCATAATAAAGATGTGGTAACTATTTAACAACGACTCAGTTTTGCGTTAAACAAGAAGAGATGATTTGAAGACTTAAATATACATCAGAATGCACAGGTTTTAGTTAGATCCAACACTGAAATCTAACATTGGGTTTAATTGAATATTTGTAGCTATAACTTAATTTTAACCAAGTTGTTATTTACTAATCTTGATTAATTTCTATAAACTAAGGAGGGCAAACCATTGCTGTAATTAAGTTGATGTATCAACAACTTTTCAGAGATACTGCACTGTATGGAACCTTAGCGTTTACTTTGGCAAATGAATAATGATGGACATTACACAATACTTTTAAAGGACTTTTTGGTTTTCATCTTTCCAGTTCTGTAGCTAACAGACAGAAAACATGTTCTGGTCTCCATGTTGAAATAAATCTGCAATAATCCAGCATTCAGCATAGTTATAGTGTATACATGTTCCTCTCTCCAGTTCCTGCTCATTCCTGCCAGTTAGCCAGTTACTGCTCCGTAACAGAGATGTAAGAGGTCTGACAATAGTGAGAGCAGAAGCTCTGCCCCTTCATTTCATATTGTAACATTTTGAGTTAATCAATTATTTTAAGTAAGATTAACTCAAACTTAAACATTTCCCGAACTTCTAGTTTATGTGAAAGTAATCTAAACAAGTTTCTTCCACCACCTCATGAACATCAAGTAAAATCAAACTGATGAAGTATAGAAAAGTTCAACAAACTAAAAATATTCCAGTTAACTGAAATCAGTTCACTCAAGTTGACAAAACCAGATTTCTTTATTTAAGTAGCACGAACTAGTTACAATTTACAGTGAAGGGTGAAGGTTTCATTTTGTTTGTGTTTTCTTGTACTTATGAATGATGTTTATTTGCAATATTATGCAATTTACAGCAGACAGAAAGTTTAATCAAGCAAAAGTTAATCATTAAACTTTAAACACAGCATGCCAGCATATCTTTTATCTGCACTTAAAAAAACAAAGCTTTTTTAACTCTGTTTTAAGGGTTAGCTCTCACATGCATTTCAGTGTTGGTGTAGAAACACTCAAAACACATTTGTCTCTTTTTTTTTTCTTTTTTTTTTGTTTGGATAGTATATCATACAAAACCATGTTGTCTGCTAAGTTTCAAATTTCTGTTTGCCACAGGCGGCGACTGGTCCAACACGGACTTCTTCACACCCAGAGACACCAGCCAGCTGATCACATGGCAGGACGGACGCTGCAGCAGTGATTTCTTGTCCTCTCTACCAGAACCAGAGTCCCATCTCAGCATTGCCACGGGGTTCGGTTGCGCGACGATCTTCTGGTACATGAAACACAGGTCGGCTCTCGCTTTGCAGGCCCCTCTTACTAACGTGATGGAAAAGCAGACTGAAAGTGTAGTTTCTCTGCAGACCTGAGTTCCTGGAGGCCTTCACAGCTGCAGGAACCATCCAGGACTACGTGGTGTCCATGCTGTGTGGCTTGGACTGGTGTGTGATGACACCTCAGAACGCAGCCAGCTGGGGCTTCTTCAACACGTCAACCAGTCGCTGGAATGAAAGCATGTAAGAGAAAACTCTGTTTCCTGTAAAACTTTATGTGCCAGTTTAAACACTTAAAGGAGAAGTCCACTTTTTTGCAAGTGGGGCCTTAATTGTGATGTAAACTGAAGTGTACTGGACACCTGTGGTACTTTTTGGAGATTTGGATCCTTCCCGGGCTGCACGGTGGTGTAGTGGTTAGCACTGTGGCCTCACAGTGAGAAGGCCGCCGGTTTGAGTCCCAAGTCGGTC
>JAVQJG010191590.1:0-10879 GCA_036024015.1 Craterocephalus amniculus | reverse complement strand
AAATATTTTTTCAATTTCATTTTTATCATTATTTTTATTCATCTTTTTTACATGTCTTGTCAGGCAGAATAGCAGCAGAATGTTGGTCTGACTACTGTGTAAAAATTTTTTGTTTTTGTCAAAGAGTCATGAAAATTGCAATTTAAATCGAATTGGCACCCAAAAAATCAAAAAGGAATCAAATCGGGAGGAAAGCATATTGTCCCAGCCCTAATTTAAAGTCCCTTAAATCCCCTTATTTCCTTTAATCATGTCTACATGACTGTTAACACTGAGCTGCATCTGAGCAGGTGAACCTTATAAAGTGGTGGTGGGCGTATATAAATAACTGCTTTGTCATTTTTACAGTCAAACTAGTAAGGTTTTGTAGCCATTTTATAACCACAAATCTGTAGAAAATTCCTGATTTAAAAACCAAACTGCTCTGAAAGGGCATTCGGCATCTGTGAAACACTGCCTGACCCCCCTCCATGAAAGAGGCTGTAACGTGAGGAATGATTCCTCTGTATCTATTCTGTCCGGGATGAAGATCAGCTGGTTGAAAGTGAACGACGTCTGATTTTGCTGTGTTGTGTCTTCAGTGGGACGGAGCGGTGAGGGTGTGGGAGCACAGACAGACCCATCCTCTGGAGGAGGAGCGGGAGAGAGAGAGGGACTGACCAAAGGAGAAACGAGACGCAGAAAATGACGCCGGAGGGAGTGACATCACCGCGAGATGGAAGAGGAGGAACAGTAGGGTGATGCTGGCCCTGATTGGACGAAGCTCACAAGCTCCACACTGACTTAAATATGTTTTAAATTCAATGCTGGATATTAATGATATAGCATGGCTGTGAAGTATTCGTGTGGAAGCGTCCAGGCTTTTTCACGCTGCCGTTAGAGCGAAGTGGGACGGCTTCGGCCAGCTTCTGGTTTTGTTTTGGGTTTTAGAAGAAACGGGGGAGGGTTGTTTTTTTCTCGGATCTGGCCTGAAACGAGCCGGAAGCGCTAAGCTCCGTACGAGAGGAGCTTTAGAGACGAATGATCAGAAAATGTTGGGTGTTTGGCGAAATGTGATGATTCTGTAAACTTGTATAGTATTTTAATGGTATGTGCATTCAGGGAGTGTTATTTAGGTAGTCGTCAGTGTGCTGATTCGCCTCCGCTGTTAAAAATAACACAAGATGTGTCCCATTTAAAGTTCCCACTTAGTCTGAATATATATCCTTGTTTTCTAGTCGCCTGAAGTCACGACTCCACCTGATTGTGTTTTTCCTGATTTCACCCCCGAGCTGCATTTTCAGCCGTTCAGAGGATTCTTATTTTTTTTAATTAAGAAAAGACAGATTACGTCGGCCATTATAACCCTTTGATGAGTCTAATATTTGTGATACTACAAAATAAGGACAGAACACTCACACGCTGACCTGTATATGCAAATACTTTTCAGGTGTTTATATCTTCGCCCATGTTTCACTTTCAGACTGTTTTACAGTAACAATTAAAAGAAAAAAAATTTCTTTAACCGTGTAAAGAAATTCCTCTGCTGTTATCCTTAAATTAAACTGTTTGGGGGCTCTTAAAAGCTGAAAGCATAAGTCCTGAAGGTGTAATTAGTCCAGGGTTTGGGGGCGGCTAAAGCTGCCAGACAACTGCAAAGTGGCCTGAAGGACATTGTGCAGACAGCAATGCAGCCAAGGTCTAAAATTAGACGGAAATTCTTTGTCCTCTGGTTTCATTCGCACCTACTGTTCCTACTTTAAACAAAGCCGATTCTTACAAAACCCCACCTCAGGCTGAGATGGATCCAGCGGAAAGATGAATTAATTGGGTTTGGTTGAGGAGTTTATAAAAGGATCGAAAGAGAAAACAGCTGTCTGAAGTGACAAATGAACTCTGGCAGCAGTTTGCAACTTAAATTAGTTTTGGCGTCGACGGCCGATTCTAAGAGGAGACGGAGCCAAACGATCCATTTTATAGAGGAGTGCTTTTGTTATTAACATTTCCTCCACAATATGCAAATATATGTGAAAAATGTGGCGTCGCACTTCAAACTGATGAGAAAATGGAGTTAAAAGTTGGTAAACAGACTTCAGGAGCCGTCTTCACTTAAGGAAGATATTTATCGCTTTGAAAATAATGAGGTCATTTCCCGCAGCAGCAGGGTGGGATGGGAGGGTGTATGGGGGGGGGTTTAAGAGGGTAAAGGGGACGGTATGGTTGTATTTTTATAAACCATGTGCTCTGCTGCATGCCTGGCAGTGTGAAAGGGGAACGCCTCGCCTTTTTCAGCCCGGTAGGGCTCCCAGTTAGTTAGATAATCGTAGAAAGTGACCAGACGTCCTTCCACATGGATCCGAAGGCCGGAAGCTCGTCGAACGGATTCAAAGCGGAGATAAACCTGGAAAAGCTGCAGAGGATCGCTGCAGAGCTGGTTCTGCCCGGGAGGTTGGCACTCAGACTCCTGAACGCTGCGCTGGAGCTGCTCACAAACATACTGGCCGGGGTTTTAGGAAGCGGCCCAGTCTGCAGGCATTTCCACCTGATGCTGTCCGCACTGGTTCTGTTCGGGCCCGTTCTGAGTTTCTGGGTGTCCAGGTACAGCATCTTTGCAAACAGCAACCACTACCTGTACAGGTGAGTGTTCCACACACCTTCAGACTTTCTCTGAGCATCATCAGCACAGAGGAAATACAAAGCAGCTAAAGTCACATGAACACTTTTAGTCATGGTCTTAGTCAAAGTTACAGTGGTGGAAAAAAGTTTTCATACACCCTTAAAAATGTATAAATATTTTCAAATTGAAGAATTTTAATGGATTTTTTCAGGTTTTGCTGCGTACTTTTGCTGTGGCTGTAAACAAACTGCATTTGAAGACCTAAAAGTGATTCTCAATCCACTATTTTGAACATGGAAATTTAACATGTATTTATTTATTTTTACAAAGTTCGAAAACTTTTTTCCAACACTGTAGTTCTTATGAAACTCATATATCCATTGTTGCTTTGCATGAAAATGTACCAGAGGAATGAAAACTTCAGGCTGGCTGAGTTTCCCATCAATGCTTCTGGTAGATGTTTGGGACAAAGGTTGAATTTGGCAACAAAGTGAAAATCTGCAGCAAAAAAGGAAATTCTGAATAAAATACAGGGACAAGACAGCAGAATTCTGATTACAAGTTATATTCTCGAGAAAGTCTCCTTGTCAGGATATTTGGAAAATTGATTTAAGAATAAAAAGGTGAGTTTATCGCTGTAAGGATTAAGTGTCAAATTGTTGCAGCTTCTTCCAGTGATCCAGGAGCAATCTGAGCATTTCCTTGCATGAAGCAGCACCATGATACGGGTAAAAATGTCTCCGAGATCATCAACAGGACACTCGCCAGTTAATCTAATAAAAATATGTTAATTGTCAAAAAGGCTCGAGGACCAACAGAAATCCACAAACTGGATCAACTTGAAGCATCAATGATTTAATCCATTCAGGGTTTGACTCTTTATTCTGAATGAACAGAACAAGTTTTAAGAAGACAGATCAGATTGATTTTGGCTTTTTGCACAAATTAATAATTTTCTTCAATAATAAGTCTTTTTTCTCTGCTTCTCTTGTAAAGCATCATATCTGCAGAATGATGGTTCTGGCTGCTGCGTCGTGCTCAGCGAAGCTACTTTGCCAAGAGGAACTTTTGATCATCTGAAATGATTTATTTTTAACGATTGTTGCTGTATTTACATCATATTCCTGGACCTGACACAAGCGGACGCAAAATTCTTATTGCCTCTTTAAAATGTCTTTAAATAGTGAAACAACAAAGTAAAACTAAACAAACTACAAATGACCTAAAAGAATTAGTAAGTAGAGATTTGCTGCGTTTTATATGGCTGATTTTTTCCATATCTAAATATAACCGTTCAACATTTATTTTCACCAGAAGTTCATTTATTCCACTGAGAGGTCTTCAGATGCCAGAAAAAATGGATTTAAAGTTATTTACACAATATCAATGACTGCATTAGGAGAAGTAGCGTACATGTATTCATGTTTTTATGGTAATGATGCCAAACTGAGTCGATCTGAACTCACATAAGAGACGACGCCTCTGGCCAGATGCTGCATTTTAGTCCATTTTAACTAGAAGGGATTGCTCAATACCACTATTTCACATCTGATACCGATTACGATACTGCAGCCTTGAGGATTAGCCGATACCGATCTGATTCTTTTTGTCACTCTATAAGTTGTTAATAATACTTGGATGTAATTTGCTTCATACTAACTTCTAAATACATCACGTTCAATGTACAACCGTTCTGATCCCTGAGAGAACAGGAAAACGTGATATCTTATTTCATGTGACTGCTGTGGCTGTATTAAAACTTAAAGCTCACATCTGATTTAACAGCATTTGTAAACAACATTCACAGCTGCACCATTCAGATGTTTAAACTAAAATAAAAGTGCAAGTTAGTAAATATATAATATTTCAATTAATTTAAAGCAATCCCAGTGTAGAAACAGAAAATGTGCAAAGTTAAGTTGAGGATATGTGAGATGGTTCAGATCGGACCATCCCTAATTTTAACCATTATCTTATTTCTAATCGACTTTATAAATAAAATCTGATCTTATTCGTCACGTTTCAAGAGTTTCTGCTTCCTCCAACAGGAAGTTCCTCAGATCTACGTGGGGCTGGACCTTCCTCCTGGCGGGCTCCTTCGTCCTCCTCCTCTCCTTCTCGGCGCGCCGCCGCCTGCCTCTCTCACTCCGTCACCTGTCCCGGTTGGGTTTCTCGGCGCTGCGGTGGTGGTTCTGCCGCCGCCTCCTCGCTCTGCTGGAGGACGCCGCGGGAACCTGCTACGAACCCGTGGCCCCCGCCCAGGACGCCCAGAGCTCCGCCCCTGCAGCTCCGCCCCTCCTCCTGCTGCACGAAGACCAAACCAAAGCCTCCTGCCTGCGAGCCAACATGCAGTGGCGAGGCTACGAAGTCTCCCAGGACATCCTCATCCTCTGCTTCTGCTGCCTGCTGCTAATGGAGGAAATGTCCGTGTTTGGGCGTCACCTGACCCAAGAAAAGCGTCTGCAGAGGTCGCCCGGCGCCCCGTTACGGATCCTCTTCTTCCTGTGCGTGGTTCTGCTCGTGATGTGGGTGTTTCTGCTGCTCTGCATGCTGGCCTTCTTCCCCCAGTGGCCGTCCCAGCAGCTGGGAGGAGCACTGGGCTACCTGGGCTGGAGGGGACTCTATCAGGGATGGTACCGCCTACGACCCGGCTGGGGGTCTCCCGGTTTGCCGGGGGAGGAACTTTTCACCACCACAGACTCTGACAAACAGCTTCAGTAGACTTCGAGGAATCAAGATGCTTTATTTTGTAATCTGAACCAAATTGCATGCACAGTAGGAAAATGGTGAAGATTTGTGTCGGAGCAGGTGTGTGGTTACATGATCGGTGTCATACTACTCTAGATGTAGCTTCTGAACAAACAGCTCCGGTCTCAGTAGATGAGAGCTTTCCCGTCTCCTCTGGGCTTCTTAATCTTGTCGTAGTTCTTGTTAATGATGTCGAACAGCACAGCCTGAGGAGAAAAAAGCCACGCGGTGAAAAAAAACAACACAGACACAGGTAAACGTGTCAAACAGAGAGCACACCAGTTAGCTTAATTACCATCCTATTACGTAGGAAAAGATTTCATTTAACCAACAAGCTGCATATTTTTCATGCAATGCGAGTAATTTGCAGCATCCGTGTGAGTGATGTCTTACGTATGTGTTGCGGATCTCCAGGACCACGAGGCGGAGCTCGCAGTACTGATGCAGGTCCAGCTCGTGAACCAGCTGTCTGTAGTCTCCCTGCAGCCCAGAACAAAAACATTAGTATACAGGAAGCGTCTGATTATATAAACAGAGTTTATTACGTTTAATTCTCAATGTAAAGTTTGCAGAAATTTTGCCACAACATGACATAGATTATTTATTCATCCCCAGGGGAAATTAAACTGTCTCAGCAGTTGCCTAAAAAGCGCAATAAGATGATGTAAATAAGTAAATAAAAACAAAAAATAAAAACTTAACACACATACATACGTATATACATAAAGTACATATCTGCTATGTGATGTGATGAGTGCATGCAGTGTTGGACCGGTGTGTAACGGTGATTTGGTGACATACTGACCACGTGGGGTTGCTTGGAGGCCTTGGCTACTGCGTCGCCTCTCTCACTGTAATATCTGATAAATAAAACAAAAGGTTAAACTCGGTTTGCATCAATTGTGCGTGCACACATTTCAGATTATGAAATTTAATTATTTAAATGTTGAATTCAACTTTCCCTGAGCTGAGATTTGCTGCTGTGTGCACTGATTGTACAAGTCTTCAAATAAACGTCACATTTCCATGTTTTGGCCACAGAAGAATTTCTTCAAAGAGCTGCATGGATGCATGTCAATAACTGACAAACACGAGTTTTTTATTTCATTACTTGGAGAAAGAGTTTCTCTACAACAATTTTCTTTATTTTATCGTCCTAAGTGCTTCTAAAGCAGAACTCAAACTCTAGGTGTGTTTCTTTACTCCTGCTGGTGTGAAAAAACAAATCAAAGAAGCCAAAACAGCTGAAGATACTTTTTACTAATGAGTATTTACCAACTTTAGATGCAATTCATGCACTGGTTATGTAAAAAACATGAGTACATCAGTAAGATCATAGATTTGAATCAGAAATACTCATCAGTCCAGTTCCCTCAAACTATCTGGTGCTTCAGGCTAGTCCCTGCAATGAGCCATGCAGACCACCAGAACTAGGGTTTGTAGGTATAACAGCAATGCTGAAGCTTATCTGATCATTGAACTGAAACTGAGATGTTAAGAGTCTCATCAGCATCTTTTTTTCTTCAGACATGAGCTGCAGGATCTTACTTTGATAACTGAGTCTGGAAAGCCTCGATCTTGGTGCGAGTGCTGGTCAGCAGCTCAAACACTTTCTCCTGTCAGATGAAAGAGTTAAAGTTCAGCTTGAAATATCTGAACCTCAAATTTATGACAAGGAAAATATTAGGATACATCTTTTTTTAATGGTTACAAACCTGTACAGCCACTCCAAAGTTGTTCCCATCTTCAATTTTAGGAATCTGGAGTTGTACCCACATCGACACCTGCCAGGAAAACCATTAATTTATTAACAAAGCTGCTCACCTGATGTGAAAACACCTCAGCAGCGTAGACATAATATGTTGAGAGCGGGAGAGATGGTAAACAAAAACTCAAAATTAAGAATTAAAAACATAGAAAATATCAAATAGAAATAATGAAAGAAAAAAAAACAAATAAAATTCTTCCTCCATCACACTAAACTACATGTGACACGATTAAACATATGAAATCTAAAAGAAAGTGGTTAATTTGTATCATTTTTGTGCCATAAAGAGAAGTTGTGACTTTACCGTGTTGAGCTTCTCCTTCAGTGTCTGGATCTCAGGTTTGACCTCCCGAAGGAGACTCTCCACTCGCTCGTTGCTACAGATGGGACCACAAGGAGGCCCTGGAGAACAGGACATTTGATCCCAACTTCACTAAACTATTCTTTAATTTTAATTAAATAGAAAAAGAAGAATAAATTGACTTTCACACGTTCATCTCTTGTTTCTGTTTACCTGATTCCTCTTCCTCTTTATCGCTGTCCTTGTCTTTCTTCCCCTCCTTTGCCTCCTTCTGCAACAGAAAACATTTTCAACCCTTATTAACTTTCTCACAGCTCAGCTGTGTCTTATTTGTTTATCTGCTTCACCTCAGTATGCTGCAACGTAAAGCGATGCCCCCCTCCGTAAATCGTGTATTCTGCTGTGTGTGAGGGCGTTCGGGTTTCTAACATTTCAAACACGTGGAAAATTGACGGCAGATTGAAACGCATCACTTCAATTTTTTTTAAAGCATCACCCCACGTACAAGGCCCACTCAGTAACCAGTAAGAAAAAACAGCGCTTAGAAATCGCATTGAATGGTGACCGGTTACCACGGCAACCAAGAACTCCCATCTCACCGCTGCGGCGTCAAATAATGAAAGACTAAAGATAAACCGTGAGCCGAGGACCCCGGTAGAGAGGCTCTATTCAGCGTTGCTGAAGAAATTCAAGGGGCAGAGAATTAAAGAAAAGAAATAATGATCCGGGTTACGAAAGCGGTTACGCTCGCATTATGTAAACTAAATCCACCCAGCCACTTAAAACCTCTTTTACGCTTACAGCAGAAAAAAAACATGCAATTCAGGTGAGTTATAGTTGCTTACAAAGGAATTTACACACCTTTTCTTTTTTTCTGTTTCCTTTCTTTTCAACCTTTAAGTTAAATTTGATTTATGAAGATATTTTGTGTTAGAAATATTTATATAAATCCATTAAATAAATAGATAAGCGCAGTCAAATGACAATAAGATATCCATAAAAAGTGGTGCATGCATTCGTTAATAATAACTGCCTTCACATACTTAGTTAAATAAATTCCACTTGCATGCAAACTACAGCCACTACTGGGAAAATGAGAATATCCTGAATAAGTGCTGCATTTCTGGAACCTAACTTCAAAGATGAAATACACATATAAAGACAAATAGTTTGCAAATTTATATACTTCCGCTTTTATTTGCTTAGATGTATCTGATTAGGATTTGCAGCTTCAGAAAACCCCAAATTAAAAAACTCAGAAAATTAGAATAATGCTTGAAATGACTAATAAAAAAGAATATTAAATACGAAAATATCCTCTGAAAGTTAACTCTTGCATCTGTACTGTAAATGTAATGTTTTCCCCTTTATGTTGAATGTGTGAATAAACTAACTTTTCAAACATATTTTAATTATCCAAGTTTAACCTGTAAGCAGTATATATCATAGTATATAAACACCTGTTGTGAAAGGCCTCAGACATCATTACTGTGACTTATTTAATCTGTCCACTAAAATTAATTTACAACACAGAGATGGGCTTTATGGAAAAATAAGCAGGTAAAAATAAACATATCTTACAGGAAAGTTTACCAAAAGGTACATAGGAGACTATCAAACAAAGGGAAGACAGTCTTCAGGTGAGATGAGAGTAAAGTGTAACTTTCTCAACATAATGGAAAATACAGTGTCAGGTGCAACCCAGTATATCTCATCATCCCAGAATATCCCTTATACTGGAGTATGGTGGTAGCAACATCATGATATATTTCATCAGCAGGAACGAAGAAACTTTTTTAGTTACTGTATAAATATTGATCAGTTTCAGTAGGAATTTGACTTGAATATATTAAATGATTTAGACTTTTTAGCCCCAGTCTTCTTGGACCTACCTCCTCCTTCTTCTTGCGCTTTGCCTCCTCCTTTGCTGGATCTGGAATAGGGATGTCCAGTGGAGCCTTCAAGGATGCCAGGTCATCGCAACTGAAAGATGTCTGAACACAAAGACACAGAATTACAGCTTAAACTTAGCCAAAGAGCCTAAAAACATTATTAAAATACCCTCATACCTTCATCAACATCTGCAGCTGTTCAATCTTCTGAGGGAAAATTTTGGAAACCAGTTCTTCCGCCTGTTACACAAAAACAACACATTTATACTTAAATAAAAAAAAATCTAATTTAGAGTTGAAAACTATAAGAGAATATTAGATAAAATACCTCCTTTGACAGCTTCTGGCAGAAGTCATCCACCTGAAATGAAAATATACACGTAAATGTAAGCTTCCTGTTTCGTGTGACAGCGCGTGCAGCGTATTTGGTGTCATTGAACGCAACAGGCCGTGCAGCAAAACGGAGACCTCACCTCATTTCACCTTTCCCCCCACACTGTCTGCCTGATTATAAAAACAAACACTAGCTCACCTGTGAGCATCACCAGCTTTAAAACCGAAGGCAAAGCGGCTCTAGCATGTGGCTACTTAACAATTCAAGCTAGCAGAGAGTTTCGCTCACCTGTTTCTTTGATTCGAGACGAATATCCAGAGAAGCCATGTTGATGCAGAAAGTTATTTTATTAAAGTTATAAAAGACTCTTAGCTTCGACAATACGATGGCAGATAATAAATATAAGCCCTTTTATCTGTGTAACTCGACGCCGTGCAGAACACGGAAAAAACTCGCAGTTACTCAGCAGAAAAAGCGAAAATGAAAGTGTGCTTTATTTTCTGGGAGCTCCGTACTTTCCACATTAGACGCTTTGCATGATGGGACTTGTAGTTCACAGGAACTGCGTTTTATTTCCTGGAACAGGAGATCTTTAGAGAAAAAGATAAACGTGTCACTATCCTCCCCCCTCCCCAACCTGAAAGATAAATGAAGCTATTTGTATTCATTTAAATCTCCACATATGAATCTCTGCAGCCCAAATCTATAACGAAATGGGATATTTTGTAAAGAAAAGCAGAATGTGATACTCTGCAAATTAAGTAGCTAAATTTGATCAGAGTAGAAAAATAAGGATTAATTAAAACAAAATAAAGCAAGATCACATAAAATGTTGACAGAAAGAGTTTCAGCTCTTTTATTTGTTTCATTGGAACTGGAATAAGTAAAAGACTAAGGGGTGTCCTCTGCACAACCAACAGGTCATTTTACTTATTAGAAACCAAAAGAGGCAGATTCACTCAAAAAATAAAGTTGGACGGGGGTTCCACAACTACATCAACACTTGCTATCTGTAAAATATGTTAAGACAGTTCACTGTGCCATCAGAAAATTCAGGTTACAGTCTTGTCATGGAAAAGAGAAGCAACGCATGAACATGATGTGGGCCAAAACTGTGTTATAGAATCAAGAATCTTTATTGTCATTATGCATGGCACAATGAAATTCTGTTTCAGTAGTTCCCGGCTTAAATGCACACAGTAATACACAAGAGTAAAAAAGGCAATATATATAAATAGAT
>JAVQJG010191580.1:0-10363 GCA_036024015.1 Craterocephalus amniculus | reverse complement strand
ATACATGGAAGTTTATTGATCTTTGAAAGGGTCTACCTGCATTATCATTATGGGATTATCATTATATTATTTGAAAATCGTCTCAAAATGACAACAGTGCTTACTGTAATATTATCGTTTTTCACAATGATTTCTGATAGAATTAATCACAGCAAAATTTGTTATCGTGACAGACCTAGTGGGATGTATAATAGTAAAGCAAATCTGAAAATATCTGTATACACTCAAGGCCGTCCATGCTCATATAGTTTAGCCGCATGCTAGCCAGCATTAATGACATTGAAAGGTCTTGTAGTTCATTTTCATCCCTTTTTTTCACCGAAGAGACATCAAGTTAGAATCTGCTGTTGGTGGAACCATAGTTGGAGTTGGTGCTGGATTGTAATGTGGCACTACAATGTTGCCCAATTTTGTTTATTTCTAAGCAAGTGTCCATGGAATGCTCGGGCTTGTTTGAGCCCAAAAAAAGAGATTTTTAATGATTTTGAAACCTTAAATAAACACAAACTAAGTACTGTTTTTTTGGATTTGTCATTCCTATATATAACATTCTCATTTGTGAGATTAAAATGGGCTTTTCTACCTAAATTACCAATGGCACAATTTACCCCGCTATATTTTCATGTTTGGCACAATTTAGCCCTTGCCTGGGGCAAGTTGTGCCACAAAACCACTTTTTTTTCTAAAGCTATATTTCTCAAGCAATTTATTTAAGATCCAAAGTGGCTCTTCCCACTAATACACAACACCCTGAATTATATGCACATAAATAAGTTTGAGACATAACTGTAATCCATTTGCCTAAAATGCACTTTAAGTAAAAATTGGCACTAATTACCCCGCTCTACCCTACCCCTCTTTTCTATCTCCCTGAGCTTTAACTCACTCTCTTATCTGCTTTCATTCTTCTAACTTAAGAATCTTTTGTTAATGGTATTTAGTTTAGTTTCTGGCTGCTGTGAAGTTTAGATTTAAAACTTAATGACATTTGGCTGTGCTTGCTCATTTTGAGTTTATATAATCACTTATGGTTTTAAGTCATTTGGTTTAACTGAGAGTCCACATTGTCAGTAAACTGGTTTATCAAAATCACTCCCATGAAAGATAACACTATTGGACATATTCAGCCAGTGATTTGGGTCTGCTCATATGATTAAGATATCCACAGTTTTCTCTGGTGAACATCCCAGTATGTTTTCATTGCATGAAGTGGGAACGCAGGCCAGTATACAGTATTTTGGAAACTGCTGATCTACTGGGATTTTAACACTCAGCCATCTCTAGGGTTTACAGAGAATGGTCTGAAAAAGACAAAAAATCCAGTTGTTGATGTCAGAGGTCAGAGGAGAATGGGCACACTGGTTAAAGATGATAGAAAGGCAACAGGAAGTCCAATAAGCACTGGTTCCAACAGATGCAGAACAACATCTCTGAGCACACAACACATCCAGCCTTGAAGCACATGGGCTCCAGCAGCAGAAGACCTCACCGGGTGTCCCTCCTGTCAGCTAAGAACAGGAAGCTGAGTCTACAATTCACACAGACTCAGCAGAACTGGACAAACTGTTCTGATGAGTCTCCATTTCAGCTCCACATTCAGATGCTAGGCTCAGAATCTGCTGGAAGCATCATGAAAGTGTGGATCCCTCCTGCCTTGGATCAATGCTTCAGGCTGCTGCTGGTGGTGTATACAACATAAGAAAATTAATCTTGGATTCATATTGCTGCTTTTACCCCATCAGTACACCACACAACAAGACAGTAAACTACTGTCATCTACATTCAACCATCCAAGAAAAAATCATAAATATAATGCACAAAACAATTTTTTACATTTTGATAGGAATGGAGACAAACGTTTTTAAGTTTTTAAAAAACTTCAGTTTGTTTTTTTCATTCAACTCCAAACCTTTATACTAAAAGGTAATAACTCATATGAGGATAAAGGATATGTGATGAGTTTGACAAAACTCTCTGAGTTGAGTACAGGCTGTTCATGCACCTTCATGGTAAACTGGATAGACACAGTATCTTAGAATATGTGCATGTGTGTTCAGCATAGTCTGATAAAACACTAAAAACATTATTTTTAGGTTGCTTAGTGTATTAATGAGAAGACAAATAATCAACACAAAGGAAGCTTTAAGATTTAATCTGGTTGGACGATGAAGTTTGGTCCATCACTGCCTGACGATCCAGCAACATCTATTCGTTTTGTTTTGGCTGTTTTAATGATGATATAAGGTTCATGAAATGGGGGGGGGGATTCTTCCACTTTGGGTCCCTTAGTACCAACGTGGCATGGTTTAGCCAGCACAGCCTACCGGTGCAGCTTCCAGGAGGATGATTCACCATGTAACAAAGCTCTCATCATCTCCAACATGATGATGGGTCCACTTAACTACAATGGCCTACACAGCCACCACCTCTCACCACTTGGGATCCCTGACACCCCAGAGAATACAGGGGGTCCATCATTTGGATGTTTCGTTCACATGGAAACTTTTGAAACCAGGTCTGAAAGTGAATAAATGGGAGTCATCAAAATCTGTTCCACAACAATATTATAAAGTATACAGTATGTCCCTAGTTAGTTTACACATCTAGGTCATTGAGCTGGTGAAACCACAGTAATGTAGTAGTGCATGTCTATCCAGGAAACCTGGATTTCACCCGGAACATTTATATTAATGAAATATGTCTGAGAAACATCACAGATTCATCCCTACAGAAGAAGGGGAAAAAGTGAGGCTCAAAAGACGGGATTCGTAAATACTAAGAAACTAAAGCCAGGGATGGTTTCAGCACTGGGCGGGTTTGGGTTCGCAGCTATTTGGTTGTTGCAGGAAGGAGGTCCTCAAAGAAAACAAGTTGGGAACCATTGAAAAAAGAGCACCTTTGGGATGTGGTAGAACGGGAGATTCTCATCATGGATGCAGCAACTGTGTGTCAATATGGAGCAGAACCTCTGAGAAATGTTTCCAACACCTTGCTGGATCCATCACACCAAGAATTAGGCAGCTCTGCAGGTAAAAGGGGGCCTGACCCAGCAAGACAGTCTATATGGTGAAACAGCTGGAAGTGTTTCAAAAAAATTATTAATATCTTGTACATATTTCAACCTGGTTTCAATATAAGAGACAAGTGAGAAAAAGACAGGACCACTTATGAGGGAAATTGCCGGTGTTGGACAGGAGGCCTTTCTAAATCCCACACTCATCCATCATAAGTGGCACACATGCACTCTGAAGGCCTGATAATAGCCTTTTGCATTTTCACGCTGCGCTTTGCCTCCTGGATTTGATCAGGGAGAGGGGGAATGGTGGAGAGAGAAAAGGTGAGGAGGGTTAGAACACACATGCATTAGTATTTATCCTCTCTTTTTCTTCCTAGCCCCTCATCATCCCACCCTCACTCCTTCAAGGCTGCTTCGCTTCCCTTTTCCCCTCCACATTTTTGGAAATATACTCTGAATTGGAAAAGGGACCCCGGGGCCACAGGCGGAGAATCCATGTTTCTTTTTCATTTTTCCCCCTCTCTCTTCCGTGATAATTGACTCCCGTTGCCTGGTAATTCATCGCTTGCATATGCCAGCTAATTCATCAGCAGAAGGGGATGCTGCCGACCTCAACCCCTTGCAGCTCCAGCCCACATCCCCCTGAAAGCACACACACAATTCAACTCCAACACTTTTTCTAAATCGCATACTGTATCTGTGTGCTCAAGAGCACATCTACACAATTCAGGGTCGAGTTCACTCCCCATCCACTTCCACCCACCATCCACCCAGAAGGGCCAGGAGCCGGGAATGAGAGGAGGGAGCGAGCGAGTTAGTGGATGGAAAGCCGGAGATGATAGATGGGGCACATTGTGGCATTATGAATGAATTATACCTCCCAAATACCTTGAGCAGTGCCGACTGTCAGCCTGTATCTAAGCTAATCTGGGAGAAAATATCACTGTTTCCAAGTTAACGGGGGGCGAAAAAGACCGTGGCCCAGAATTAATTGAGCAATCAGGCTATTAGAGAGAAACATCATGCTGAGCCCCATTTGTGATGTAACAGCATTTATCACTGCTGACCAAGATCTCTTTCCTCTCCTTCATGTTACCCCCTTCTTGGAGCAGATTAGGATAATTGTGACAAGAAAAAAAAGGCATCTTTTGTTTCTCTCCGTAGCTGCGTCGCTGCCTGCTGCATTTATCACAGCTGTCACACAGTCTTCAGGCTTTCAGTTTGTACACCTTGTCCCATATTTCTCCCAGTGGTGGGTCCGTGTTAAATTTGCAAAAGAAAGTACATTACTGAAAAAGTCCCCAGATAAATGGTGGGCTGGACTGGTGGATACATCAGCATTTATAGACATTGTTTGACTTGTGGTTTGTGTTCATCTGATGGCATCTGATCTGGTTCATTATTTCAGTACTGGTAGGGTTGATGGTGTTAAACTATGACAAGGTCAGCAAACGGACAAACAGATCATCTCCAGTACAAGCAGATAAACATTTCATGCTGTTGACAGATTTGTTTCTGATATGAAGGACTGAAACCTTCAAATCCATAGCAAATGTTTTGGATTTGTGTCCATACGCTGACAATAATCCGCCAGAATTTTACACATTTTCTATAAAAACCTAAATCACTTGGATCCAGTTGTTTATTATTTTACCCAGGGCTGTGGTAGTGAGGGTTTAAGGCCCTATGCAAACTAGAAATGTGAGCCCCCTTTTTTACATGGATGCGTAATAACACTCACATGGACAGCCATGCAGCATAAAACAGACATACTAGTCTCAGCTATGACGTTTTCAAAGGGGGGAAAAATCAGTTGAGAGTCATCAGCCATGAGTAGGACTCCCTCTTCCAGGACAAACGGATAAATTAGAATACAAGAAAGAAGAATTGATTGTGTAGTTCAGCTCAGTTGAATCAGATCGATCAAATCAACTTATTTTGTGTAAGTCGTGTAAGTTTTCCCTTTCTTCATTCCCCAGTAAGGTCAAATGAAGGAGTGACAAGCGACATAATGATGATTTAACTGAACATCAAAATGATGATTTAACTGAGTGTCTGATTTAACCATTGATTTACAGCAAATGAACTACATGGAGGTTTCACATTGTGAGAAGGAGATGGGTTCAAGACTTCATTTTCCTTCTAGTTATTTAGGAAGTGGAAATATACATATGTCGTATGTATATCTGGGTTCAATAAAATTGTAATAATAAATAAATAGGCTATACCGTAATAATAAAAACAAGTAAAAGTAACAAGTAATTTTTTGAACATTTATAGTACCAGAAATGAAGTATCTAAAATAAAAAGTGTTATGTTGTGTTGTGTCATAAAGGGGCTGTATATATCTTATTTTGCATTTTACTGTATTGTTTTTTGGAAGTTTAGTGTTTTTTTTGGGAATTTCCTTGCTGATTGTAGCACTCTATGTATAGTACCCACTCCCTCTCTCTGCCACCGTCTTAAGTGGCTACAGGTGGGGACAATTAGGGAGCAATCAAGGCTGGGAGTCAGGACTCAAAATAGACTCACCAGTCATTTGGAACTGAGCCCCTCTGTGCCATGTTCTTCCCTGGTCCTGCTGGTTAGCAGGCTTCTGTTAGAAAAAAATGACCCTTGCTGGATTGTGTGGAGACGATCTGTTGCCATTAATAGACTCCAGCAGCCAACCACGCTGTGTTTTCCTGCTACTGAGAGCCTGGTTGGAGCCCTGTGTCCCCTTTGTCCCCTGCCCTGGGCCTGCACCATCTTCATCACAACAGCCTGATCCTGTGGGGCTGTATGAAATCACTGGGAGACAGATTTGTCTGCTCCCAGTTTAATGGTGAGTCCTGTACTCAGCATGTGACCACTATTAGCTGAACAGGCTATGTGTACTGACCTGCCAGGCACAAAATTGTACATAGTGATTTCAATGTTTTTTCTTTGTGAGATACTGTCGGCTTTCTTTGTTGGGTCTAATGGAGAAGAGCACTGGACGGTGTGGTTGTGGACTTTGAGACTCTGAAACGCACTGGATTCTACTGCTGTGAACTGGGGTATTTCCCTACTGCCCCTGGGAAATTTGGACAGCTGTGACCAGAGCAATCCGGATTGGCGAGTGGTTGTCCTGGACTTCTTTTAATGGGGACTTTTAATTATTAAATACAGTATTGTACTTACCTCATGTGACCTGGGTTGTCTGTTACGATTGCTCCCACCATCTTGAACCTCCTTAAAAATTAGGGTCCCAGTCCTCCGGGTGGCGTTGTCACAAATCGGGCCAAATTCCTCTACGTCTTACATTTCCAACTAAACTGCCAGATGTTTGTCCTGCATATAGATGTTTCTAAGAAACACCAAAAGGTGAGGATCAAGAAATAAGATTTTAAGTAAGAGGTTGTATTTTATTATCAAACTGTTATAAATGTGCGGGACCCACAGAAATGTTGGTGACCTTTGAGTGAATGGCAGGTGAAGAAGAACTATGTATAGTTTGTGGCAGTCATGGGTAGCAGCACTAAGAAGAGAGACTATGCACCAAAGGACTGTTCAGTCGTCTGCAGCTGTCATTTCAAATGAGATGACAGGACTGGATGGTCAACACGTTTAAAGGAAGAATGCCATCAATTAAAATTTTTGGTTGAAAATTCAGTGAGTGATGGTGATTTTAATCTGTAATAGACACCACTTCCCCAAGATGGCAGCCGATTTGACACATCGTGTATATCTATGTCCAAAACAGAGCAAATCCCCATAGACTGTTAAAACTGGTAAATTACAGCAGAAATAAATATGTTTTCAGCCTGTTAAAAAATAGGTCAAGTTTATCTTTCTGACAACTAGGGGGGGAGAACTTATTCTCTTTATTAAACTCTTCTTTTCAAATGTTATTTAATCTTCATAATTAGGGGAGTGTCTTTTTGAGTGACAGGCACCCGATATCTGGCTAAAGGAGGCAGAGGGCAGCACCACTACAGCTAATAGCCAGCTAACAGCATGCTTTAGCCCACCTACCTCTGTCAGCACATGTAGAGTTTCCACCCGTCCCATAAAATACAGAATTGTCTTTTATTTGACAATTAAATGTTGCGTACCATATCGAACAAATGCGTGACGAGATAAAATACCTGCTGTAAAAACCTGATGTTTAGACCATGTGGTCCACAGGAGGCTTGCCACATTCCAAGCCAGACTGGAAACTGACCTCCACCTCTGGCCCGTAGGTTATAGCACTAACCAGTGCTGTAACTGAGTCATAGTACCAGAAGTAACTTGGATTGGGCCCAAACATGTCTGCCGTCTTGGTAAATTTTTAAAACAGGTATGCCATAAAACAGATTCAGTGTTTTCGCTGTAAAAGAGCAACGTGATATTTTCAAAGATGCCAAACACGTGGAGTTGATGGAGAAGACGTGTGTGCATGTGTGCGTTGGCGAACAGAGTAAGAACATGAATGTTCTCACCATGTAAAATTCTTTTCAATTCTATAAACAGTTGTTGATAAATGGTCCCATCACTGATGACTGTGCTGCTTTAAAACAATTAAATGATTAGTAAGAACTCCAGGATTTGGTAGATCATGTTTGTAAAGAGGAATCCAGTTTGTGTAAGTGAAGTCAGGTGTCTAAAGCAGGTTTCAGGTGGAAGTTTTCCTCTTCAACGTCAGCAAAAGCTGAAAGTCTGCAGAGAGATAACTCGGAAACATGTCAAATAATTCACAAGTACACTTATTCATGGTATCCCCATCACTCTACAGCCAGGATGGTGACTTCAGACATCTGCCACCCCCTCTGCTGGACTAACCACAGAATTGCAGCAAGCTCTGTTTTCAGAGGTTACACACTTCATATTATCAATCCTGTGAAGAGCCAGGAGATCTCTGAAGAGAGAAGTCAGGTTTCTCTCTGGGTCCATGTGACATCTGTTTACATGATGAATAAACAGCCACAGTAAACACGTTATGTACAACATGCAGCAGTGAAATATGATTTGTGTGTTACTGGAAACAAAAACGTTTGAGCCCCAGAGAGATTTCTCTAAAGACAAAGATTTTAATTAGCTGATTTCAGTGGATGAAATAAATTATTTCTTTATTTCAAACAAGTAGTTTAATCAATAAATCAGATAAAACAAAACACAAGAATTGCTGGGACAGGCTCCAGTCGCTGCATCCAGATTAAGAGGCACAGAAAATGACTGAATGAGACAAACAGAAATAAAAGAAGCAAAGAACAAAGAAAACATCAAGCATCAATATAAAAATCTGTAAGAAGTTAATAACTTAAGGATCATTGTCACATTCATTATAAATTAAACATGATATATAAACTGTTGGTATAAATATATGAGCAGTAAGTTAACTTCACATGTTCATATAGAAATATAGAAGACAGTTTGTTTTACATATTTCATATATAAATATAGATACATTTCAAATGTGAGAACAAGTATCATTACAGATATATACATTATATACATAAATATCTGCATATTTTTATTAAAATACAATTAGACACATGCTTCTAAATATGCTCCCTATTTAATATTATACGTCACATGATGTATGATCAGTATATCCCAGGTAGGCCCCTCTTCAATTCAGTTCACAATGTAATTCAGATCATTTTAACTCATCTTCATTTATATCGTCAATTCACAATGACATCATCTGCTGGCACTTTACAGACAAACCAGTTTACATCAACTTATTCTGATCAATCAGTGTTCATACAAGTCACATTTTAATAGATCATCTCTATTTGTTTTATTTTATAAAATTTCTTTTATTTTGCCCTCATACCTTGTGAAAATCATTTTTTATATTTCTTTTTCTATAGATTGTTTGGACGTTGTCTGAGCCCCACTAATGGCTCCACTAAATCCTCTTTTTGTTTATCACTTAATTTCAAATTCTGTTCTTTCCAGAAAATCGTATCCCCCATCTCTTTCTTGAAATGTTTTTTTGTAAGTGATGTGATAATAAAGTTGAATTTAAATAAGTTTGAAATTCTGATGTAACATCATTTCATATTTTTGGACTTGATAAGAAGTTGAACCAGAGGCTATGGATCGGTCGAATTGCTCTTTGTTTAATTGTTGCTCCCGTGAACTTTTCATCCATTGCCCCAAACCTCTGTGCAGTGAGTTAGGAACAGCGGTGGATGAACTTCATCCATCCATCACTGCTGCCTCTCTCTCTACACATGTTCCAGGTTATGCTGCTCCATGCTGTACCTGTCTGCATCTTTCATCCTACAGCTGAGCTCCATTTTTGGCGTGGTTATATAACAATTAGCATGAGAAAAATTACATTATATTTTTTGTGTCCTCACTTTCCTGTCGACCTCTGTCCAGTTAGAGTCTACAAAGCTTTAATTCTATTTAGAAAGAAAAGAGACAATATACAGAGATCGATTGTTGGTACCCCTCGGTCAATGAAAGATGGCTTGAATCTGACAGAAGTAATGATAAATAAAAATTCTATTAAATTTAATTAATGAAAGTCAGACACTGCTTTTCAACCATGCCTCATTAGAATTATATGAAACAAGCCTCGACAAAAGTGATGGTAACCCTAGAAAAGACTGAAAATATTGTGACCAAGGGGACATGTTAATCCAAGGTGTGTCCACTAGTTAGCATCATGCTAGTCTACAATTAGTCTGCAATCTTGTAATCAGTCAGTGCGTCTATATTTAGGGCTAAAGGTAGTCACTGAGCTGGTTGGTGACATTGTGTGTACAACACTCAACATGGACCAGAAGAAGCAAAGGAAAGAGTTGCCTCCAGAGATGAAAAGAAAATTATAGACAAGCATATTAAAGGTTAAGGCTATAAGACCATCTCCAAGCAGCTTGATGTTACTGTGACCACAGTTGCACATTTTATTCAGAAATCTAAGATCCATGAGACTTTACCTCCCTGGGTGTGGCTGCAGGAGGGAAATTGATGACAAATCAAAGAGACGGATTACACGAATGGTAACAAAAGAGCCCAGAAAGACTTCTAAAGAGATTAAAGGTGAACTTCAGTGTCAGATCACACCATCCATCATTGTTAGAGCCAAAGTGGCCCTAATGGGAGGTAACCATGGAGGACACCATTGTTGAAAACAAATATAAAAAAAAAAAACAGGTTGGAATTTGCCAAACTACATTTTGACAAGCCACAAAGCTTCTGGGAGAATATCTTATGGACAGATGAGACAAAAATTAAGCATTTCAAGAAAAGATCACTGTCTTTACCATGAAACTGTTGTTTCTGGGGCTGCTTTGCTGCATCTGGCACATGAATCTAGGCAGGGTGCAATGAAATCTCAGACTATGAAGGGATTCTAGAGAGAAATGTGCTGGCCAGTGTCAGAAA